>UYRU01042649.1:5049-15745 GCA_900617775.1 Dibothriocephalus latus | reverse complement strand
AAAAAATTATCTAAAGCATTTTCCAGCCTTAAACTCGCGCTTTTGATGGCGAAAGCCGGTTTAAAACACATGCCTGTCAAACTTCTTTTGAAAAACCACAGTAACATCTGAAAGATAGCATGAAAATTAGGGAGCCACAATAGGTAGCGGAAATTTATATTTAAAAAAATGGCATATTTTGCCTAAAAGTTATATAAGCTGTTAAGCCTGTCATGACAGATGCAATTTCGTTCACTCAATACAGCGAGTAATAGGGGTCTTGAGCTAATATTTTGTTTGAGAAACTCCTTTTCGTAAGTTAGCTGTCAGGAACCAACTGATGGACTTTTGCTTGTTCGGCAGTAACCTTTCCAGTCGGCGTCACTTTTGGGACTGAATATGATTAGTCTGTTTTGCGATATCTGTGGTTCAAGTTTGAAAATGACAGGTCCGTGAGATTGCCTGGACGAAATACTGAGGCAAAATCCCATGGCAGTTGCTGCGCAGGTTTCCTTCATTCTGTGGTACGTCGACGCAGACTGTACTGACATGGCCTTTTAGGCAAGCAAAACCCTTTTTAAACCTGTGCCAATTGTCGATAAAAAAGCGCACAACTTGACATGATCATTCAGCAAGGCTCGATATAAAACCTGTGGACGTGCTTTGCTACCCTTTAATTAGTCAGTTTGCACTTTAATAAACTATGCACGCATTTCCCAGACAGATGGTAATCGTGACCACAAAAAAGGAATGTGTGCGCATTGTTGTGCTAAAATAACCACACGATCAAGCTCCCCAACCCCCATCAAGGCAGGCATATTTGCTAATTGGAGGTAATAGTTTATTTCTTAATAAAATGTATATAACCGAACGATCATGGGTGTTTTTGCGAATGCATGATGGCGTCTCGAATGCATTCATGTGTACATAGGTGTTTTTAAAACATTATAAAACTGGACTGCCAATTGGCAAGGGTTTCCTTGGTAGCGACGAGTGTTCTTATTCATATTTACATGCCTACTCCCACACTTCCCGTAAGACAGAAGCATGGGCCCTGTTACATATGATATCTCTATCCCACTCTAATCCTAACCCTATCCCTTACCCTAACCCTTACCCTAACCCCAACCCTTACCCTAACCTCAACCCTAATCCTAACCCTTACCCTAACCCTAACATAAATTCATGGAGTATGCATGTAAATATAAGTAAGAAAATTCATCGCTACCAAGGAAACCCTTGCCTACCAATTCATTCTAATGCTAAAAGAAAAGCACTGTTGCTGTTGAAATTAAACTATAGAAAAAGAGTTTAAGTCGGCAGACCAGTCTTCTTAATCGTCACTACAAATTGCAGGTCTTAATGAAGCATTCAACTTTTGGAGGCTCCTGCGATTCGAAAAATGAAATTCTTTTTTGCGTTTATTGACCTGTTAAAAAGGCCAAAGCTAATTGATACATGTTAGTCACATTAAAAGCGTTTGAAACCACGCTTCGTTGTATATTATGAACAATTCAGTTTATTTGATTTGTTTAAGGAAGTGGGCGTATAAATTCCGCTAACATTTATGATGCAAAGTTCGCAGAGTAGGAGAACATGTCAAATGTTGTTAGAAGTTGTTCAGTATAATAAGCTTAGTACCTACGGAGATTGCGGCGGAAATATTATTTGGACTTTGAAAATGACCAACACTGCCTACCTGGCCCTTCAAAAGAGTTACTGACATGAAACCTCTTACTATTATTGTCCGCATATGATTTTATACTATCGTCCAATGGTGTCAATAATGGATTCACTTTAACAAACTTTTCGTAGGAAGTGTGTATTTTGTTACTGCTTTTTCTACACTTGTGATCCTATTCCCAAAAACCATCTCACTAATTTCGTTTTACTACATTGAATTTGCTTAATCTGAGGTCATTCAAGTTTTACATTAAACTTTACGCGTGGACGTGTGATCTTAAATGTCCCCTACCAACGTAATCCTGCGCAAACGTGTTCAGGCAACTGCAAAGTGATGTAAAATGGCTTCACAATTATGTATTTTGGCTAATATTTGCAGATTCATAGATGGTATTTTCAAATTATGCACCGTTATCTAGATCTCTCACGAAAGGTTTTCATTCCTATAAATGGCTCGCGTTGTAGCGTGGAAGGTTGCTTTTGTTTGCTAACAAAAATGCAGAGGGCAATTTCAAAAAAAACTAGTAGTAGCTGCAAGTGTTGTTTACTTTTTACAAGCGAAAGAACTAGTAGTCATTTTCAAACATGAAATTCAATTTTCCTTTAAAGTGTTAATGTGCAATTGACTGCTTACAAAAGAATTGTAAATATGGAATGACGTATGGATATTTTGAGAAGAGATGGACTGGCGGATTAAATAGTTGAAGGCTTTCTATGTGTAGCAAAGTTCGCCTTGATTACGATTTATTCATAGAAATAAGACCGTCCCTAAACAAATACTAAAAAAATTATATTAAAATTATAAACAGTTTGCAGTGCGGGATATCGATTAAGTGATATTTTGAAAGTTTAAAGCGCACTTAATTATTTATTCGAATTTTTGGGGGCTACCAAGTTGGACGACATATATAAGCTTTAAACGTTGATGTCGGTTCGATAAATTTGCCCTTTCGGGTGAAAGCTAGTTTAGTCAGAAAGTCATTCACTAAATAGCACCAAATTAACTCATTGCGACATTTTTTCACTTGGCGGCATCGAAAAAGTCCTTGTGGACTTTCAAGATGAAAGAATCTCTAACTCGCTGTAACACGTGTTAAAATACTACGTCCGTACATCTTCATTTATCTAAATGTCACGATCTGCACCTATGTCTGGACCGGTCGCAGCGCTAGCGTATGTTTTGTTGATGACAGCTTGTAATCCCATCATTTTTTAAAATTTTTTGCAATGTGGGTAATCGTGGCTTTTTAGAAATGGATCACTGGACACTACTTCTTCCAGCATTTTTATACTTCCTGCAGAAAATTTGACACAACCAGTAGAATTATTCTTTGTTTAATATTTAGCTTTTAGGGGATAGCTGCCTCGCGGGACTTGGGTCGACAGCGAACTATCATCTGCAATAAAAACTGAAAGCATGCTAAGAATAACTAGACAAAACAGACAATACAGTAAAAATAGTAACTCCAGTACCCGATTTCCGCCATCGTTCCGAAACTGTTGATTAAGCGTTAAAGGATTTCCGCCTTAAAAGATGTTTTGAATTCAATATTGACTAGCATGAATCCAGTAAACGAAGTCTCCTAATGTGATATATATACCCATGCGATTATGAAAACCTCTAAAGCTGGCGCGTTTATTAGGCCTGTTAGCTTGATATTCTCGGGCTTTATCTTCATTTTAAGCTTGCTTAGCAAGTTTGGTAGAGGGTGAAATTTTGTGCCCTAATGTATTCTAACACAAGGAATACAGATTATAATGGCTTACCGTTCACGGACTGCATATCTGCAATTTTGGTGCGCATTTGCCAAATAAACCACAGAAAATATATATCTTCATTTAATTTAATGTTTCTGGCAAATGTTCTTTTTAGCGGAAAAATGTACGCACAGGTAAATACATCGTCTTGTTTAATAACGATGTCTGGGACTTATTATCACCATCTGTCCAGTTTCCCACCAAACCCAGAAAAAGATCAGCGATTTTTCCAACGTTCGCTAATGGCAGGTGTTCCTCAATCCAGTTGCTTTCCATGAGAATTGCTTAAAGTTCATTCGTAGACTGAATGGCACATGGAGGGATCTAATGAAATTGATATTTTTCGTCTAATACCTGTGCTTATTCACGAGAATCTTTAAAATAAATCAGCCCTGACTGCAAACGGGTTTATACCGGTAGCAAATAGGAATATCCATAGAATTTTACGCCATTTAAAATAAAATATTCATTAGAAATTGGCTATCTCTAAAAATAAAGCAATTTTCATTTTTCTCGTTCACTTAAAGTGAGTTGTTTTTTGTACATACAAAATTACTTCAATAATTTGTTCACTTAAACAAACATAAAAGCCCTTGAAATTATGGATAGCATGAACATAATCACTTAATTATTTCGCCACACTCGTCTGCAAACGCCAAGAGCAATTGATTTTTCTCGTTCATGCAGCGTGCCAGGTTATATTGACTTGTTCCAAACTTTCATAGGAGTTACGAAGTATCGTAATTTAGCAAGTTGCTCGTAATTACGATAAACAATGACGTCTTGCAAGCCACTTACGCAACTGCTTACCAACAGCATGGTGTCCTTTGGAGGATTAAAATTCACGTAATAACTTTACTAGTAACTATATGACATATCGGAACAGAGCCTCAAATAGCAAGTGTAATAAACTCTTTATGTCAGTATTGAGATGCAACAAATCACCTGTAAATTACAACATCTAGTAGGCGGGCTAACTCATGCAAAGTCGTGATCGAAAGTAAGAATACATTTGATTTCGTCATTTTAGTCTAATAAACAGATTTGGTCCTGCAACGGCCTTTTAGTAAAGAAAAATGCATTCTAAGTTCAGTCTATTTAAGCGAAACCAGCGGAGAATAGCCCAAATCGGACGCTTTCTGTTATAGACCAAATTTCCCATGCCATATACTATGACACAACCGGAAAGTTTAAAATAAATCTGTTATAGAACCGGAAATTCAAGTGTCAAGTTGATAAAAATAACATGAAGACACGTTTAAGGAATCAGGTTTTGGTTCAGACACAAGACATATTTCAGTTTAAAAGAAACATTGTTTGCCAGTGTCTAAAGTTTTGTCGGAAAAGGAATTAAAATACGTTTTGGGCGAATTTTGCCGCATTACATCGAAGATTTTGGACTAAATGCCTAAGTGCATATAACTCATCGTGTGCACGAAGAGAGAAAAGAATTGCATTAAACCTCAAGCATGCAGGTAGATATTTCTTTTCACGATATAAAATTTTCCATAATACGTAATTAAAAAACTGAACGGACAAAAGCCTAACAGTTTCCTAAGAACCTTACTACGTGCTCGGCAGCTCTTTTTTAATTTGCAGTCTTAGAACACAACCAAAAATTTACCAAATATAGCGAATATTTCAGACCATTAACAAAAATTCGTACACATTCTCGTGCACATGAGGGTGGAAACAAACCTCAACAAATCAAGAGAGTTTTTTTACAGTATAGTTTCCGCTAATGTGTAATATAAGACCGAAACTGACAGTATTTTTTGCATTTGCAATTTAAGAACGTCGCCCAAAATTAGTCAAATATAATGAAAAATACTCTACTATAAAGAGAAAACTGGATAGATTCATTTCCATTCAAAATTGTATCATTTATTTTCAGGTACATCAAAATACTTGTCAAATTCGCCATTTTCACTTTGACCTTACTTCGAAAAAAACGTATTAATGCACAGATATTCGCCAGATGAATACCGAGTTATAGAAGGTTTTTTAATTGAATTTAGGTCTACCAAGTATCAATCATATTCATAAGAACTAATATACAAAAATTCACGTATTTCTAAAATTACTTTAACCAATATTTTATTTTAAATACGTTGATGTACGCGTCCAACAGAGTCTACATTTATAGAACAAAACTTCAAAATAGCGAAAATCGTGGAAAGTTTGGTCTGAATTTGAAGGACGATCTGACAGTATAAAATACCCATAACCAAATGTGAGTACAGAAAATTTCTTTTAATGTGAATAAAATGGTTCTATTACGCTATTACCTAACAATTCTATTTTTATTAATTGCTTAAAATGTGTAGCTATTTTCCATGTTATGGGAATTGAGGCTTCTTCAAATAGTGGATATTTTTGAACAAACAATATGTACTTTTTATTTCTTTCAGGTAAGAAAATTTATTCTTAAATTTGTTTATTTCAATTTCAAAGTTTGGTACATAACTAAATGCTGGTTTGCGAATTATAATAAATGTTAAGCTTATTTCGGCATGTTGCATGATTTGCAGCCAGTATTGTCTTACTTGTATTTATGACTGGAGAAAGTATAGACTAGAACATTTATTTTCGTGCTATGCGCATTGGATTTAGTTCATTAAGGCACGCATATCCCATACGCATTGCGCGGTTCCGCTATTTATAACATGTTTATGAACTATATACTCTGATTTCTGATTTTTAAAGTGGGCCGTCTGCTTAAACAAGGCCTTTTAAAAGAATAATTGGCCGTCATTGGTGCTATGATTTTGAAATAAAATGAAAATTTTACCATATTTTCTGACCATAAATTTTGCTGTTAGGAAACTACTTTAAATAAGTAGAAATTTTGGCATAATCTCTAGGAACGTTGCGTATACGTAGTTTGGGTAAGAATAACGTGTTTACTGACATCAGCACAAATCGTACCATACTTGCAATGTTCAAGGTGTCAATGCCCTTCAGTGAAACAACTTCACCATATTTCTGTTTAGGTGAAATATAACTGCCAATGAATTCATCCATCAGTGGTCCAACCGGTAATTTTAATGTCGTTTTTTACATTCACTAAGGGATGTCTGGTGAAGCTTATAAGTTAATTCGAATTTCACACGTGAAACTGAGTAAGCCCTGCCACTCACTTTTTACACACTTTCTTCTTTAATATAATTAGGCACTTGATTCCAGGGCATTCACCTTTGGTGCGGAACATTCACTTTTATAAACAAGAACTACTATGAAGACTGAGGCTGGAATCACAAAGGCAAAATTAACTGGCCGACTTACTTAGAATCACGCCCTACACAGTTCAACGAGAAAGGCTGTGGCGATTTGCCAATTGCCCTTCCGTCGCTTCACGAGATATGTACAGGAGGAATAACAGTTTAACCTGAAGTGGAAAACTAACATTAGGTCAGCAAAGTCGCGGTCCATAGTATGCGGCACAAGTACTGAATGCGCCACCAATAAAATGGTAAGGAAAGCATAAGAAAATGGCGAAAAGGGAAACATGGGCATGCGAGCTGAAATGCTGCGGCTCGCCGGAAAATAACCACGGTTAGCACACAGCGTGCACTCAGGTCTCGCTTCTGTATGCAAGCCATCTCCAAGTTGAGTAATTTTAGAGGCTTTAGTGCACGGCCGAGGTCTAGCAATGTTCGTTTTGGATCAACTGCATTTTTGACTATCTAGCAGTTGTCTTGTAATAGAGGAGAGTATAATATTCTTTTTTGACTTCAAACGTCAACTGCGAAAGCGCTTGGCATGGCTGGCTGCTAGTTGTCGTTTAACTCCCTTAAGATGCTTTAATACAAAAGCGCACATGTAGGCATAGCCACTGTTTAATATGAAGGATATGACAGTGTATATTTTAGACAGTAAGCGGAATAGTGTTTTGGGGACGAAAATGTGCTTTCTGTCGTGTTGACAAACTTTTTATAAAGGCAATTATACTCCAGTGTATCGTTTTTAAAATATTTTACTTTTAGGAGTGAAAATACTCTAATGGACATTTTGGAAATTATTGTTTCAGCCACCTTGCTACAACGAATTTTCACACATTTTAATGGAATAAGTTCAATGACAGCGCTTATATAGAGGCAGTTTGAGACAGACAAAGTTCAAGTCCGTTGTCTTCTTTTGAGAAAACTTAAATTATTTTCCTAAAGAAATTGTAAACAAGAAGTTGCGACCCTTGGGACAATAAGTCTTTTGGTATGATCTTTCAAATTACCACTCGAGCTCATCAAATAGACTTTGCATAAGACGCGGTTGTCCAGCAACTACATAAAGACTACAAATAATAGTTCTCCCGTTCATTGAGGTTGGGTCGTACTTCATGTGGTGATTATGTATCAGTTTGGTTCCGAGTAGATATTTGTTGCAATTCCATCAGCAGCATTGGCCCTTGGTGGGGCGATTTATGTGCACCGTTACTTGAGCCGTTGATTAACCCTACTTTTCCTATGAGTCCACTCACGTTACCCAACAAAAATTTTAACACAAACTATGGAGGCGGGAGGTCTTTGTGCTTGCTAATTGGTCAGAATGCTGGGATCCATGACCCGAAAGCCCGCGGATCGCGCGATTGTCCCCCCTTGCGAGACTTTTGGTTTCATAAAACATGAACGTGGTGAAGGATACCTGAACGCTAGAGTCCTTTCTTTCAGGTCGCGGCTCACTCGACGGCACCTGATTTGACCTTCGAATATGTTGAGGTCAGCAGTACCGCAAGAGTGCATATTAGCGTGATCCACGAGCTTTTGGGTCATGGTTCTCAGACCGTCGGTAGATAAGCAAACACAATGATCTTTCGCCTCCACCTTCACGCCTGAAAGATTGCTTAGGTAACTTACTTGGGCTCGGTTAGGTTGCAGATTATCATCAGTTCAAGTAACAGTACCTATGCCAAGAATGTACAATGGCGATGAAATTAAAGTAAATACCTCCTTGGATGCGGACTACCTCGTAAACATCAAATCAAGCATGACCAGCAGCGAGAAACGAAGGAATTGTTAACCATAGTTCGCGTGTGATTGTGGGCCAATTGCGTCCTATAAATACTACATTCCTTGCGCCATTATGATCTCTATCGCAGACCGGCTCCCATACTGATATCTAGCGAGAATTCGAAAGGTCAGCCCAGAAGGATTTGCTTTTTTTCTGTGGTCACATATTCTTCTTCTGAATGTCCGACTGGGATCTGCCCGGTCCTTCCTATCGGCAATATAAACGAGGTTTTGCGTTCATTGTATCAACGCAAAGTTCATGACAGTTAGATATTGCACATGAATTCTCGAAGGAGACTAGCTGTCTAGTTTAAATATCCTCGTGTCTGTGCTAAAGGAGGCCAGAGAAAGGCAACATGTTATTAGCTAACTCTCAGGTTGTGGATAATTCATAGGAATTTGCGGATCCTTGGCTTCTATCTTGATGTTTACGATTTCACATATATTGCACACATATATCGTTTCTGCAGTGATGAATGTTTTTGCAGGATGATGCATAAGATATTCAGTGGGGAATAGACTGTGGACTGAGAAGAAGACTCGATCGCTGTGACAATACGATTATTCGCCTGACGTTTTGACATCCGTCGCGGATTTCGAAACGTCAGGCGAATAAACGTATTTTCCCAGCAATCGAGTCTTCTTCTTCTCAGTTGCTTCCTGGGACACGAATTTTCGCTTGTATTGGCAATTTATTTGGACGCGAAGTGCCTAGACTGGCCCGAAGATGGAAAACAATTACCCCTCGTGTGGCCTCAACCTATTCGCAGATCCGGTTTCTTCACAGCTGACCCTTTTCTGTTACTGTCTCCTTCTCATGTCTCTAATAATGAATCCGCGACGGATGTCGAAGCGTCAGGCGAATAAACGTATTGTCCCAGCGATCGAGTCTTCTTATTTTCAATTAGTTCCTGGGACACGCATCTTCGCTTTATTAGACTGTGGACTGCCCCTGGGGATATTCGTGTCCAATAAACAGATACTGGTCTCTTCTGTTGCACAATTTCATCAGATCTGTAAACGTTACAGATCCATGAACGGAGCATATTTCGCCTGATAAAATATTTCTGACATATAATCATAATACTTGCTGCAACCTCTTGAAATGCTCCGTAGCGACGTTATTTAAACAAACGCATGTTACAGCTTTATCGAACTAAATGGCGCGCACGGAATTCAGGTGCAGTACCCAGCAATTGACTGCACTGCCGATGACAGGGCACACATCCGTTGATTTATAAGGCCCCACCATTTCCTGTCGTTAAGGCGAACCTGGCGGACAAGAACTTTGTGATGCCTTGTGCATGTAAAGGTAGCCGAGTTTATGTCCGAATGATGTGCTGGCAGATACGGTGTATTTTCCCGTATTATTTTCTCATAACAAATTGCGGTTTCATTGTTCCATGTTCCAATTTTCGAACTATTTGCGCTGCGATATCGATGTCTTTTTCCCTCCGGATACTGCCTCAATCCTTTAAAGTCCGGAAGTCTCAACAAAACTGCCATGCGTTCAACTGCCCGATTTTGTTTTAAACTTTTGTCTTTACAGTGTCTTTCTTTCCCGGGTTCCTCCTTAACTTTTGAACCAACATTTGTTAGCTGGGTTGACGTTGCAGCAATCATAAGTTATTTTGCATCTACTGGCTTTTTTTAGCACCGACGATTTTCTGGCTGAATTTAAGCCCATGACTACCGCTGCTTCTAACGCACCCTCTGCTATTCATTGTGCTTTTTCTGCGGTAGGACGTCCTAGATACAGCACCTGAAAGGGCCAAGGGGTGAGGAATCGGGCAGAGTAAGATGAGCCGTTGACTATCCTTGCTAATGTTCTACCGTAAATCTCTTAGGAGTCACAGAAGACGCCGGGATATATGGAGCTTTGGAGCTTTTAGTTAGTGGTTGCTTATTTGTTGACTGAAGAACGGCGTACGACGGTGGTGGTTAACTAAGAGGAAGAGGAGAGAGATCGAGATGCATTTTGGTTGTTGATTAGTTCTAGCTGCCAAAAGTGTTTTTGTATAGTTGACAGAGCTTTGCTGACTGCATATTGTAGTAATTTTGACAATCAGAAAACGTTTCTGTACTATATTGTATTACTTATTTTCATTTAACATCTAGTACCCGTAATGGGAGTTAAGTAAAGCAATCAGTACATACACATATTTTCTACAATCACAGCGTTTTTTTATTTCCTGTTCTTCGTGTCCATTGACAATACAATAGGCTGATTTTCAATAGAGGAGAATATCCGAGTTCCAGGAAGCAATTCC
>UYRU01042645.1:13867-24521 GCA_900617775.1 Dibothriocephalus latus | reverse complement strand
AAATGTTTACGTTCCGGGTATTTACATTGATAAAGAAGAAGACTTTTCGAGCACAGGATAAATTTGTTTATTATCCTGAGCTTTCGAACCCTTAAAACAGTCCATCTTCAGAGGTAAGAAGCGGCAAACAAAAGGAGGGTGATTATAGGAGTTATGGGCCAATCAACTGTCACAGGTCATCAGATCGTCAAGGGATAAGAAACAGCAACCAAAAAAGAAGGGAGATAGACTGTTGTAAGGTTAATGAACAAATTCATTCGGTGTTCCATGTAGATTGACTGCTCGGCTCTGTCTGTTACTACTTTCCAACCTCAGCATCATTTGGTGGACCGGCTTGGTCAACTGACTGGTGCGGTTAGGGGAAAGAGAGGCTGGGGCCCACCGTTTGAACTACGATGCATTTCCCGCTTATAATAAAGCTGATGCGTTTGCATCTACCCACGACATGTAGGGTCTCCGTCAAAAGTAACTTATTGAGTCCCCTCATATACCCCTAGTCCCAACATTTTGTCTTACGAAAACGGTAGTTATAGGGATTTGGTGGGTGGAAAAATAGGATAGGCAGAGTAGGAAATTTTTAGAAGTCAGTTTAAAGTGAAATAATGTAGTCGAAGTAAGTATTGGAAGTAGGTTGTTCCGTATGGAAGTTGAAGGTGTGTGCGGCGCTTCGTGCTGCGGACTATACTAATTTAACTTCAGTTGGACCTCAGGTAAGTAGAAGTGGCCGACCTCCTTACCAACATTTCTATTTTTTGGGAATTTCAAGAAACCTGCGATTTGATAATCGGGTTTTTCCGCAATAATTTAAATGGTAGTACAGATTAGGAAAATCCGCATGTACAAATCAACAATTCTCAATACAATAAAATAAAAATGCATATAGCAGTTATTAAACTATATTCCACTGCGTACCATAATTCTCCACCCATAAAACTCTATAACCACTGTTTTCATAGGACAACATGCTGGAAGCAGGGATTAATGAGGGGGACTACATAAACAACTGTTGTTTGCTCTCCAGGCAACAGTAAAACCCCGACTTTGCAGTTGGTCCTGTGTGTACTTGTAAAGGCGTGAATGACTCGTGGACGTGGAGTTTGGCTCCGGGACGCCTGGTCTACAGGGCACTCTCATGCAGGAGTGAGATCCAACCAAATTAAGTAGTTCATGGTGGGACGGCGGGCAGATATGCGTAGCTTCTACCGCACTTTCTTATACCCCACCTGCCCAACCTTCAGCGCCAAAACAAAGAGGGAAGCTAGTCTGTTCACGTGCCATCACCCCCACCACCACCACCACGTGTACCAGTCGCCGTCAAGAGGGTGGCACTGATGTCGCAGACGTGAGAGTAAAAAATTTGGAGTCATGGTGGCTTTTGAGAGCCACCCGTCCATTCACGAAAAGCTTGGCTCTTTGATTACTTCGTAAGTGCTATTCGCACTTTTGCACCCTACAGTTAGCTGACGTACATAACTCCTAGCAGATTCCTTGATGAGCATTCACCGACCGCCAGAGGAACTCATCTGACCCACTCTGCCTTGGGCTTCGACAGAAATCCTGACAGCCTGGTAGTATAGGCCATCTAGATCGAGGCTCAGGCGGGGCACCACCTGGGTCTGGGTATGACTGACTGAGGACGGCTAATAAGCCAGAAATGGTCATTTGAGTACCCCTTGTCTTTGCCGGTAATAATATATGCCTATACTACGAGCTTTAATGGCTGTCAGGACCTCTGACGGGACCCATGGCAGAGCGGGACGGATGAGTTTCGTTGGCGGTCGGTTTACGTTCATCAACGAGTATCAATATCCCCCGACCTAAACCGGCAAGATGACTAGATCGTGGCTCAACGGTTAGGTTATAATCTGATCAAAAAGGTCGCGAGTTCGAGGTTCCTATGGGACACCACGTGGGTCTGGGTATGACTGGCTGATGAAGGCTAAGAAGTCAGAAATAGCCATTCCTATCTTCCTTGTCTTTTTCGGTTATACTATCTTTCTAGTGGATTCTCCACTTCACGAAATGTCAAGCCGAAAGCCTGAAATGAGTTTTCGATTTGGACAAATTACTTAAGTAAGGTTGTAATATTGGTAATTGTACAGTCTAATCTCAAGATATTTCAGTCAGTTCAGGATGCCTGCTTTTCAAGAAGCTTCACTCTGACCGCCTGCAAAAACATTTTTTGAAAATGTTGCCACTTAAACTGTATGCATTTTTCTCATTACTTTTTACTGCCTTTATAAATTCGAATGTTTTATAGAAAACATGCAAAAAATATTTCTTCTTGTACTTAGTTGATAGCTCAATCGACCTTTAAATTGCATACTTGAGCAAGGAATTTGTCGATTTAACAGAATGCTTGTAAGTGGCCAAATTATTTTCAATCCGGCAGGCCGGTAGGCTTAAATTTAAGGTTACCAAACTACAGACGGTATACATTCTGCTTAGCTAAAAGTTCCTTCTTCGCTATGGTATGAAGAAAAGATCACAAAGAACTCATAATATTTTGCAGTGGGAATTGGATCATATTGTTTGCTTTAAAGCAAACATTAATATATTGACGGATACGATGGATTATCAATAGACAACTCACGGATGTAAAGAATCTCATGTTCATATTCTTTTTTCATGCATAAAATATGAAGAAGACGTAATTTTCTGCCATACATATAAAATAAATGATCTTTGTGTGCATATTTTCTAAAAAATATACCTAAATTTACAAAGGCATTAAAAATCAAGGAGGAAAATGTATTCTACTCAAGTAACGATTCTTTTCAGAGCATATATTTTGCTCATGGTCAGAAAGAACGTCATTCTTAGGTCGCATCCTGATGCGACTGGAGTATCTTGGACTTAGACCGTGGGGTAATCCATATTAAAAGCCTGCTTAAATAATTTGTTCGAAATTAAAACACATTTCAGAATTCCCGATGAGATTTCATGAGATGGGGAACCAACTGCATATGGGTCAAATTACGTTTCAGAATATATAAAGTTTAAATGAACACCGAATTAATTCAATACACAGAACAATAAGAACAACGGTTGCTGATGGTTTTTCAATGCAGTTTGCAGCACAATTGAAATCTCGGGGATAGCCAACAGCTTGCATTTGGACTATCAATTCTAAAATTATGTCACGGTAATTTACCGTAATATCTCCGATTTTGCATCGTTTAATGTACGGTTGACAAAGACAAGGAAGGTTTCATTTGATACCACTGATTCGGATGTCACGGAAGGCAAATTTCATATGAGATAGCATATCGACCAGCCCACTCTGTCACAAACCTACCATTTGACTGTATATAGGGAGCCTTTCTGCCACAAAATTATTATTTATTTGTGCCACAGTGAAGATCGTACAGGTTCGAAGTGTCCGTAGAGTTTTAGCTTGATGAATAAGTAAAATGCATGACATTTAATCTGCCTTAGATTTATCGTGTCAATTTTTGTCGTCGTTTTTCTTGACTTAGAAGACATATTGCACATTCCTTGGCATGCACAGCACCAGACTTGTATGCACACAGTAAACGTGATATGCTAACTTTCTGATTCAGTGGCCAATGGAGATGTTTGTTTTTTTGCCAATAAATGTAAACCTTGTGTTAACATTTGAACATTAATTTTTGTTTGTACATTTTTCCCAAAACGACCAAAAATATTTCCGGCTCCAAATCGCGGCATCATGGCCTGTGTGCCCGAATTTACCTACAAATTCATATAAGTAGGCTTCAAAATAAACAGTACTATCCGTATTGCTAAACGATGTTGAACTAGAACCTACGGGGTAAGTGTACTTGGGCCGTATCTGGGTTGACCCTCGCGGGTGTGTCAAACAGTCGAAACTTTATTTAAGCCAATAGAATATCCTGCAACAAATTTGCCAACTTTTCGTTTGATCTCTATGCCATACGTCTGTCCATACGCCAAACGCCGTCTCTCCAAGTGCAGCGATTAGAAACCAATAAGCTGTGGAGGACGACGCAATAGGTGTCTCACGAGTTATTTATTTTAGCGGTTTCTGCGCGTGACGACGTCAGCAGTACGGAGGAGCACCAGCGCCAGTGATCGCGTAACGAACGAAGAAGCGCTATGTCTGAGACAAGCGAGGCCAAATCTGAGACGAAGGCGCCTCAAACCTGCTGCCAGAAGTTCGCCAAGTGCCAGCGTGATAACCTGTTCACAATACTCACGCTGATCGGTGTAGCTGTTGGATTCGGCATCGGTTTCGGAGTCGGATCAACGGGTCCCACTGAGGTCACAATAGAATGGATAAGTAAGTTGGTATTTTAACTCTAGATCATAACTGAATCACTAACTATGCTTTTGATTTGTCGAAAACTTCTCCTGCGCAGAGGTTTTTGACAAAACTTGCGATGATAAGCCAAGTCCCCAACTGTTTAATAGCACCCACAGATGCAATGATAAATAAACTTCAGTCGTGAATATTATTAGAATTTAATGTTCAACAAGTTAAAGTTTATGCCAAAAACTCCAGAAATTCACCTTTAATCGGTATCATATTAAAGGGGTAACATTGTGGGGAATTTTGATACTCGTGGTCTTCCGTTCAGTATGGCAATTTTTTTGAAGCAGTCAACTTTTTTAAACTGCAATTATGATAATCAAAATATTCCATCGTTTTTGAATTCATTAAAACTGAAAAATGATAAATAAGTCATGGATTTCAATGACTCAAGTATAAAATATGGATCATTAGTTAAAATAACAGTCGACCAGTAACAAAATACTGTTTTATAGTGAATTGATCTATCAGCTCAATTGCCGCTCCTCATTAGCTAATTCGACCTTTTCGTCACTCCCTTATCACAGTAGATGAAACATGTCAAGAGCTTCTATCAAGCGTATAATCAAGGCTCCTTATTGAAAAAGCTTACTTCCATTGTTTCCTAAATATCAGAGCAGTCATGAAACGACCATGCTAAGGAAAGCATCATTTGTCTTACAAGTTTTCATGCACTGCCTGTGTAGCCTTTGTCTATAATATAATCCGAAAACAAAAAAATGGGATCCTCACATGCCATTTAAATCAGATTCCTTATCTTACGAAATGTCAAACAAAATCCCAAAATCTGCTTTACATACGAACAAATTATTTAAGTAGAGTCGTACTATCGATTATCTTGTAATCCAATCTCAAGATACTTCATGCGCAACAGGATGCCGGCTTTTGATGAAGTTTCTGTTTGATCAAACATTTTTTTCTTCAAAAATGGTTACTCAACATGTATGCACTGTTCCCACATAAATTGTACGCCCTTATAAATTTAAATATATCTTGCAGAAAACATGCAAAAAAATATTCTTTCTTGTACTGATTTTGGAGGCAATTACGTCTTCTACAAACTTTGGGCATGAAGATAGGGCATCTTTTGGTTTTAAACATATTTCTTAATTGCCTAATAATTTTAAACCCTTCCGGCCGTTCCACTTGAATTTGACGTTTCACAACTGCATGCTGTCTAAGGAAAATTGAACATTTCACTATGGTATTAGGACGGATTTATTAGTGCTCATAAAGTCTGACAACAGAGGTAAATCGTGTGTTATACTTTATAGGCCAAATTAATATGCTGACGGCTATGATGAGTTATGAATGAACAGTTTCCGGTCGTAGAAATTCTTAGAACTAGAAACTTTAAAAACTTAGGATAGGATTTCTTGAGGCACAAAATTTGAAAAAGACGTGATTGCCTATAAAGTGAGTACAAAAAATAGTTCTGTGCATGTATTGCACAAAATATATTCGAATTTCTAAAAGCATAAAAATCCAATAAGATAAATTCACACTACTTTAGTAACTATATTTTGAAGACTTTACTTTTGTAGGCCACCGAAAAGAAGTTCGTTCAAAAGCCAGCATCCTTCAGTGACTGAAATATCTTGAGATTTGGTTAAACGATAATCGTCCTTTCAAACCTACTTAAGTGTTTTTTTCGGGTCAAAAGAAGATTTCAGGATTTTGGTTGACATTTCAAGAGATAGGGAATCTTCTATAGTAATTGTTGATATACCAGTTCTTCAGACAGAAAAAATAATGAAAGATAATAAAGGGTAAAGAAATATCTCCTCTCCTTTGCCTGTAATCTACTAGTATATTTGTCAAACAAAAATACAGTCAAGATGTTTCTGGCGTTTTTTGCATTTCAATCAAGTTCTCGTTTAATGTACCAAAGGCAACTTCTCATTCTGGACATAATCTGCGTTTCTGTGCATACGAACTTCAAAGGATACTTGATACAAATCTGTCTATTTTGCGTTAATATCCTTCGTAGAAGAATGTGCGTGTGCATATGGCAGTGGCTTGTCACTGTTAGAAACATACGGAATTACCAAAATATCGGAAGCAATCTGTTCTTCCCCAAAATACTTTGTCTCTCCTTAATAAGCACAACAAAAAAATCGCGCAAGCATAAGAAACAACCGCTGTTATGCTTAACAAGAATTCAAACTTCCGTCCCGGACTTCCATGAAATTTTTGACCCAATTGTGTTCAACTTACATAATTCTATTTAATAAATAAACTGCGGCTCTTTGAGCCAAATCACTGTTTAATGTTAATTTCGGTTTTGCGTCATTCGCAGGTCCAAAATAGCTTAGTTTAATGCATGTTTCTTTCCGTGGCCTTTATATATTATCTGTATATGCCTTTTAGTTTTGTAATGAATATTTCAGATAGGGTATTAAATAGCACTGTGTAGCACCAATACATACCAATAGGTTTGTACTTACTTAGAGATAAAATGTCAATAATATTTACTTACTGAATTCACTTTGTCCAATATGATTTCTACTATAGAAATGCCGGGCACCATTTATATACGACTTCTCCAACTCACTATTTTGCCGGTCATTTCGGCCAACATTATTTGTGGTAAGCTAATTGACTCATTTTTTAAACAAAGAATTATTTTTGTTAATCGTTCTTTTTGGATTGTTGTTATTTTCCGCAAATATGGTAACATGTGCAATTTAAGGTGACGCCTCTTAATCAAAGGCGGCCACTACCGGCACGACTGATGGAGCATGTGACCCGATAGATTTCTGTTAAAATAAATCTGAATTCGACATAGTCATAATCTCCATCCCAGCGTACGAACGTTTTTAAATTGTTTGCGATAAAAAATGAAATAAGAATGACGCGGTCTGAAATTTCAAAGCGAGCAAATGCCTTCTGGTTTTTGCAGGAGGAAGACTTACGGTTTCTATTCATCATAGCAATAAATCCCTGGCTTGAAAAATGTTAACTCCACTTCAAACGTAAGGTAACCTATGCGTAATTGAGTCTTGTAACCTAATTCGACGAACTTAAATTGGATTATTTCGAGCGCCATTAAGGAGATAGGGCTATTTTACTGGGTTAAACCTGCAAAGCTGGCAAATACAAGCGAACTACTTCAAAACTATCGTTTTAAACTATAATCTTAGGCGTGTTCATTAAGTGCATTTTCTGCTAGACAGTATCAACAATACACGAATTTGGCAAATGCGCCTGCAGGAAACTTACAAATCACCAAAATTAATTTTTTTAAACATTTTTCATTGCGTTAATTTCTTTATTCTTCATTTATGACATTTTTCTCTTTGAATACATTTTTTACAAAGTCATGGCCGGCATGGACCCTAAAGAAAATGGAAAGATGGGTGGAGCGGCTGTTGGCTTCATAGTTGGTATGGATATTCTCAGTGGCGTAATTGGTGTTATTACGGCCTACCTTATAGCGCCAGGTAAGTGGGAGATACATTTTAACTAAACTTAATTGCAGGATATTTTGCGAATCTTTCATTTGTTTTTAATTTGTCAGTACCAACAAGTTTACTACTGTTTTACTTCAGCAAACCTAGAACCAAGCGGTTATTTAAGAAAAGACATAGGTACCTACTTTAAAAACTGTAAGTGTAGATGAAAAAAGTCGCGGTCTGAAATATGCAGGGAGTTGCTAAGGTTTAAAAACTAAAAAATTATTCTCCTTTAAAGTTAACTCTTTAGGAAAAAGACATGTTCGATACAATTAACAAAAACAAAGTTGTTTTTTGTACAAGAACTGGAAGGACATTCGAGGGAACATAAAATGTATGAAGTATACATACTGCATACTTCATTGTGTTTCATGTCTTGTCGTCCCGTTTTCTTAATAGTAAGTAATTACCACCTGCATTAGAGATCTAGTCCGCTTTGTAGGCAAGGAGATAAAACACAATCGCCCGAAAATAACTAACCTTGCTCAGTATCATGTCCAGAACCGCATATCATACTGGCATAAGACATCTCATGCTTTTTTCTGATGAGCTAAAATGGTGTTCCTCTAGTTGACATCCTGTATCGCTTTAGGTACAAGAGTCGTGGCTCCGGGCACGGCACCACCACAGGAAAACACAAATCCCATGGAGGCCCCTGTCACTACCTCAGACGTTTTTGCGGATCTGTTTCTGTAAGCTTGAGATAATAGGAGTGAATCGCTAAAAATTATCTCTTCTCGCTGACTTTCGTGTGCTCCTATTTCTCTTCGTTTCTGATATCCCTTATTAGTTGCTCACGAGTTTGTAACTTTGGTTTCAGCCGCACATGTAACAGAATGCATAGTTATTTTTTATCTAGTGCACCTAAGATATTTGCTTTTATCGAACTACGATGAAAAAGACTGTATACCTTTTAGAAACATTTTCCCAGACAACGTTGTTGGTATCGCTATCTTCCAGGTAAGGAACCATTTGCTTATTTCTCTAGTCATTATTCTATCTAATCATAGGAGAAATTAGTTTTAGTTCTAAATTGTATCTTCATTTTCGGCTGGAGGAACTTCCCTTTTAGGGAACTTATTTCAGGGTAAACCAGACTATTATTAAGATTATGGAGTTATACTCTGCAAATGTTCATGTCTAAGTTGCTCAAAAACGTTAAAAAAAGTTCAAAGCTTTCTTTATGTTGAGCATAGTTTCTAAAGAAACAGTTAAAAATAAGTGCCTGGAATTTAACCAGAAACCATTCGTTTGGCTTTTGTGTTTTACGCGTATCTAATTCTTATTAGCTCATTTCTCAGGCGCGGTCATGGCTCGAATCTTCTAAATAAGGTTAAATGTAAATTAGAATGATGTAAAAATTTTGGATTCCCACTTAAGTGGAAGAGCCTAAACTTAGAAGTAGGATTTCTGCATTTCTTCGTGCCAATGATTTTGCAAACGTAGGGTTAAAAAAAGCTCTTGGATTACTTAAGAATCATATGAAATCTTGTAAAAAGTGCAGTCTACTAATACGACTAAATCATCTCACTGAAAGACTTATTTGGACCGCTGGTTCTTTTGGGGCCAAATGTGTGGTCCATAAATAAGAATGCGATGAGGAGTAATTGTTTTGGTAAGGACATGTATGCGTGAACGGCGGCGGCATTGCTGTTTTCCGCACAATAATCTGGATGGGTCCTCCAAATGGCACAGGAGAGCAAAACTGACAATATCTCAAAGAGGACACGTGCGCCTATCTTGAGTATTCATTAACGTTTTGGTTGTCTGGCAAAAGCCTATGTTAGATTTAAAAGGGCTACTTTGATCTCTCAGTAGACAGCAGCATTGGATCACATAAATAGATAAGGAATACCAACTCCACAGATGGAATAAAAATAGGAAAATGGAAGAAAGCAGGAAATGAGCAGACAGGAATAAGTGACTCCTCATTTGTAACGCAGAAGGCTGTTAGCTTTGGCTTGAAAGGGATGTAAACGTCCCCTAACTCAATTGCTCAAAGGCCTTCTTTTATAGTTCCATACCTGCTAAGTTAAATTAAACAGTACTAATCTGCCGTCATCGGCTAGAAATTATGAAGAACTGTATTTGGCCTCTTACTTATAGCGCATGTTTGTAGCCAACAAATATGATATTTGGAATGATCACGTAGCTGTTCCAATTTCCTTGAAAAAATGCAAATTATGTTAAACTAACTATACAGTTTACCTGTCATGCTACAGTCATGATAAATGACTTTTTGTCTATCTGCACATAAAATTCCAAATCCCAAAACATTTCTGTTGTGTAGACCAAAACTACTCGTGAATACACGAATCCTGCGAAAAACGAAACAAGACGAATTATTGGAAACCTATTTGCAACTGATATGATTGGTAAGTTCTCTGTATTTGTTTGGCTTGCTTTGGTACAGACTTTGTAACTTGAGGTTCAAGCTTTGAGGCCGTGAACAAAGTAAAAGGCATTCCAGAATGCGGACTTTTTATGATAATGCACAAAATGATTGACAGCTGGTCGATGTTTTAGTTTTGAGTCAAATTAATGGTTCTGGTTGACGAGGAGAAAAATATGAAAAGAGCAATAAAATCCTAGAATGGATAGAGGTCATTTATTGTCGTTGATTACTCTTATATTTCAGACTTTTGCATGCCCATCCTTCCTTTATAACAGAGACGACACTAAGGTCAGGACTCTAGACATGCAAAGACCGACAGAAAAGGGAATGTTGAAAATAAAGAGGTAGTTAAAGCTTTAGCTATAATTAAAGCTAAAATCCCACTTTTTCGTAGAAATGATTAATAAAATGTAATAAGCAAAAGCCTGAAAATTTGAAAACAGAGTAGTATCTCTCGTTTGGTATGGACAGTATAGTTATTGCAATTATGAC
>UYRU01042642.1:9450-19524 GCA_900617775.1 Dibothriocephalus latus | reverse complement strand
TACGTCATAACACTACCTCCACATTGATATAGGCCAATCAGTTGGGTGCTCGACGGTTTGCCGCCAAATACGGCAGTTTGGGAGAAGATTGTGGAAAAGTCGGCCGAGGTGCGTCAGGCACTCACCACAAAGAGGGCTACACTGGAGGCCAGTCGAAAGGCCGAGTTGGAGGCAAGGAAACGCGCCGAGGAGGCCATGGAAGAGGACGATGAGGGTCAACAGGAGAAGGCACCGGATCCCATTCTCGAGGCGGCCCGGGCTGCAGCTGAGGCGGAGAGAAACAAGCCCACGCCGGTCGATCCGCTCCCCATTTTTGTCTTCCAGCTGAAGGATGGTCTACCTGACTACGCCCTCCTTATGCACAGGCTCTACCTCATGGGCTATGGCCCTCTAAAGGGTATGCTATTCTACCTTGTCAGCTCTTTTAAATTCGATCGGCAGCAGTCTCCAATAAGAACCCGGAAATGTGTGTTAAGGTCAACAGAGTGACCACTGTCTAGCAGGTGGTTTGTAATGAAGGATAGCGACACTTTGTTTTCTCGTTCAAAAAGCCAAATAGGTAAATGTTCAGCGGCCCTGGTCGCCAATTTCCTCTGCGTATGCCAACTGTACTTGCATCCGCAAGTGCACGTGAATTCATAGACCCTGTTTGGGGTGGCATGCAAAGGCAAGGCATCCTTTGTCCGGTTAACTGGAAGGCTTCTAGTGGAAGTGAGGAACACTATTTCCGCTGAATTGTGCGTTCTCTTTATGGTGTAACATAGCCATCGCTTAAGTGTACTTAAAGTATTGTCACCCTTAAAGGCTTTTTCGGAGCTGACTGTTCCGTAGATTACGGCCGTAAATAGCTGCTGTATTTTTGAATGAAATGGATAGCCACGTTTAAGTAGGGCCTCTTTTATGCAGCATTTTCTGCAGGTAGGGTCTCACTGAAGTAAATATTCTTAGCTATCTGGAGAAGCGTAAGCACCAGATCTCGATTCCACTGTGTTGGCACGAAGCTGAAATATGTAGGTATTAGCCTTTCCAGGTAGTCTTGTCGATTATCGCACGTTTTTTCGTTGCTATATATTAGGTTTTTGTAATAATGCTATGGATTATTTTCTGTGTTTTCTTTGATACATGTATTTTATTTTCCTTTCGGCGACCTCGTTTTGCCTCACCTGCATAATCACTTTTACTAACAGTCATATATCATAGAATTCTGTGGGTTTGGTTTCACTGGTGCGACCTATACTAGACTGTTGCCCGGTAGGTCAAAAGCAACATCACAAGGAGGGATAGCAAATCGTTTTTAGACTTGAGCTAAAAGCTACATTCCCTCTTGAAAAAATGTTCACAACAACAACTCACTTTCTCTGTATGGGAAGGGACTGAAATCTGAAAGTCAAAGCGTGAAGGAAAAGAAAAATGAAACGGGAAGGTAGGAGGTCAGGGGGGAGGAGGAGGACTAGGGAAGAAGATGGTTGCCTTCCTTTTAACTGCTACAACCGATTTACTGGGCTGATAATTACTAACCTGTAATTCCGGGACTCGAAAAGTAATTATATCTACGCAGGAACTGATCAGTTTTTAAAACCAAAGTAGTACAAAGTATACAAGACAGGAGAAAGGGGTTGGGGTCTAGAAACAAGAAAAAACTGACTGCAAAAACTGTAGTATGCAGGATTCTTGTAGTAAACTTTCGTATTTTAAGCTGCGAAGCTGCCCTTGCACTAAGTTGGGTAAGATTTAGAAGAAAAAGTAACTGGCAGGGCAGCGCCGGTACGAGAGATTCATGTATCATTTTAAAAAGTAAAGTACTCACTATAAATCTCGAAGAAAAATGGTAGAATCCTAGTTTGGGTCCCAGATCAGCACGCGAAAGCCCCATCCTCCTGCTATACAGAACCGAGTGAAATAAAGAGTAAACAGTCTGGGCAATACAAGGGAGAGGGATTAAAAATAAAAAAAACAAAGTTTATGATAGCAGAAAAAGCAGGGATAATTCTGTAATATCCTAATGTTTGCCACCAAAAGTGTGTGATAATTAAAATGTGGAATTGCGCAACTATTGGGAAATAAACCGAAAAAATAATTAACTAGAACTAAAATCAACTAAGAAACGTACACTGAAGAAAGCTAAGCTGACTTTGCTGAACAAAAAAATCTAAAGCTAAAATGAAAATGGTAAACGTACTAATGAACCGAAAACTAAACTGAAAACTGAAGTTAAATATAAATAAATTCTATAAACCAGATATAATAAAATTACATAAGGTTGTTGCGCATGTTAACTGGAGATGTGTGCGGAGCTTCGCGCTGCGTGCTATCCTAATCTAACTGCAGAAGTTGGACCCCAGGTAAGTAGAGGTAGACGACCTCCTAACCACCAACTTTTTTTCGGGAATATTAAGAAACCCAATAAAGTATAGAGTAAAAATCACAAAAAATTGTCAAAATTCGTTAAACCCAATAAATTCTAAATAAGATCCCTTTGATCCCTTTACATCTCTCCCCCCTATCCCCCTAATTACTGTTGATTGGTTGTTTAAACTTTCGTTAACTCTACCCTTCCTTATATTAATTTATTGTCTGATGATGGATTAATCGGAAACGTTCGTTCGCCTAACTTTCCTTTCTGTAAGTAAGAAATATAAGTAAATTTCTGTGTTTATTTATAACGCGCTATTTTATTGCGAAAACATTAGATTATTGAAAAAATTCATGGGACCTTAAGTAGGATTTCAACAAAAAATGCTTAACGTCTTTGTTGGCTCTCCGTGCAGATGTTCCGAAGTTGGTGAAACAGGACCTTCTTGATCCTGCAATGGAACCAATGACTGACTCTCAAGCAGCACCGACAGCTGATGATACGACAGAGGCCCCACCGGATTTGCCGGCTTCAAACGTCCATTTCGACCCAATGCCAGCCCCTGGGCCCGAAGTTGACTACGTTCTGAACATGATCCGGCAATTTGAGGCAGAATGGGGGAAAACCACAGAGTTTTTGGGAAAAACCACTTCCGCCTACGGCTATCGTGCCATGTTCTCAGATCTGGACATTGGAGGCAAAAGTTACGACGACTTGTATAAGGAAATATCTGTTGCCATACAAAGTAAGTTGTATGCAGTGTTGCTGAGTTCTACCTTCCTGATACCAGACAGTAATTTTTTGCTGCATCCAAGGGGAATTTGAGTACTTCAACGGCTCGGCCAAGTGAAAGCCGACCTTTTCTGAACCTCTGGCAAATCTTGGATGCTTCTTTGGTCGTACATGGAAATATAGCTTCTAATATTACGGGTAGCCTTGTGCTAAATTCCTTGGGGACATACTCAGGTTTCCAAACTGTAACACTAACATTGACCTTTTTAAACCTAATTCCACGTCTACTATCACACTGAGTTGAGTTAATAGGTAGAACTGCCGCTGCGACATTTAGTCCCGGCTCGGTGTGGCAAGGAAGAAGTGCGACGCCAGATCGGACGAATATTGTATTCTCTAATGGAGAACAGGTTGAGTTGACTGTCAGACTAGTGCACGACCACTCGTGATAGGACCGCATACAAAGTGTGTGAGTGTGGCAGGTAGCACAGTGAGGTCCCGTATGAGTCAGCCTTGAAGGTGATTGGTCAGACCGGATTGGGTTAAGCTCGTGCGTATGCTAGCAGCCGCAAGTGCACGTGCGCTCATAGCTGGGTCACAACACTTCCACTAACACTGCCCTTCTAACCCAGATTATAACCCTCGGTGGGGTTTGGCTCAAGGCCACTTGTAATACGTACATAATCCAGATCATAACCTGTTATTCAATGATAAGCTTAATACGTATTTATCCTGAAGCTGTTGATCAGAGCTGAAATTCCGGGTCCCAAAGTAGGCTCACTATGAGGTTATTTGACTGAAGCCAGAAAATAAATCAGAATGGTAGCTTGCCTTTCCCTGTTTTTATCAATAACTATATTTCTGGCCTCGATCGACAGCTACTCCGCTCTTGTCTCATTATTTTTGGCATAAGGATCAAACGCAATATCTTGCATTCTGACATCTTGACTGGCCTTTTTTAAACACTCCGATGCTTTGTGGACTGAAACTACATAGATTATTACGTCGTGGGCATTATACTTGTTAAACAAGAGTGCCTTTCAACCATATGAGTAGACTACAGGGCGGCGAATGGCCGTTCCATTTATGCGAGCGTTACGTTCGCTACATTTTAAATATTCCCACTCGCAGGCGATAATGTGAGCATGTTTTTTCAAGTGGTTGAACAATAAGAGCAATAGCCAACCTGATGGCGGCTAAATATTCACGAAGTCCTCCCCTGGGGGTTTGGGGATTGCCGGCGGTAAATGAGACGGGAAAACCATCGTAGTCTCATATTGTCGTTGTGCGCAACATCTGTAAATCACGCTTATAGTTGAACACCACAATAGCCGTTAAAAGATAATGCCAATTGGAAAAATCAACAGATATAAATCAACAACATTTCTATAAACAATAAAATAAAAATGCATATAGCAGTTATTAAAGTAGATTTCACTGCCTATCCTAGTTCCCCACCCAAAAACCCCTATAATCACCGTTTCTATAGGACAAAAGGCTGAACCTAGGGGTATATGAGGTGCACTACTTAAACTACTGTTGCCGTACTAAATGCCACTAATGAGGTTGTAAAATACTACACGAAAGTATGCAATTGCGATGTTGTATTTGTTTGACCTTCCGTAAAGACAGACCAACCCTTGGTAAATGGACGCTCACCTATCGGTTACGGAACTCAGTTGTACTAACAGCTGGCGGCTCCTGGCGGAGCTCTAGAGCGAGCCCCCAAGACACAGCGGGACGAGTGAATTCCGTAACCGATCGGTGAGCGTCTGTCTACCAATCCGATCAAAACCCACAGGACAACGAGCCCGTGACTCAATGGTAAGAACATTAGACTTCTAATCAGCAGGTCGCGGCATCAACGCTCGGATGGTGCACCACCTTGGATTGGGCATGACTGGATTATAACAGTTAATAAGCCAGAAATGGCCATTCCACTCTCCATCGTCTTTGCCGGAACGGCTAATCTACCTATAATCTGCCTGTCACTAAATCGGATTTGTTAGGAGCCAGCCTAACCGACTCGCTTGCAGGCTGTCCTGACGAGTCGCTGCTGATGTGGACAGCCAACACTACTTCCTTGCTCACTGCGAACTGCCTCAAGGTCATATGTCTTCGCAGGCGGCTGTTTTAGACTCGCTGACTTTAAAATGCCTGTCCAACATTCACTCGCACACATACGTGCGCACGCAGGCGCGCACACACGCGCGTCCAACTAGTCGCAGATTCTCAAGAGCCACTTGAACGCGCCACCCTGCGGATAAGCAGTAGGGGACGTCAATACTCAACATCCCTCGAGCAATCCAATCCACCAGTCATGCAACACTTGAACTCCCTTCACAATCAATTAGAAGCAACTGTCACAGCTCACACAAGGTGCTTACAGATACTTTCAAGCGTGATTGGAGGCAGTCAACACCAGGCCTGGCTTTGCCATCGGCCACTGCTGCCTGAGACAACATTGGAGGCTTCTGTGCACAATAAAACCCTTATTCTGGTGACTTTCACTTTTGCGCCCTTGTCGTTGAGTCCTTCCTAAGGAATTTAAACAGAGCATACTTAGACGGTGACATCTCGGTTTTGGTAACATTACAACAACATTATGCCTGATTCGCGCATTCATATGACCGATTGCCTCGAACAAAAAATATCGACAAAATTTAACTTTATTCAAACGGTGTTCGTTGGCTTGTTCTTTCCGGCTAGCTGACCAAACGGATACTAATCCTTCCGTGTTCTCCGGCGCACTATATTGTATCGGCACCAGTGAAAATGTAAGTCCTAGGAGGCAGTCGATAACAAGTAGATGCGGTCGTTGGAATAAGAAACTTACTCACCCGACAGTTCTTATTCATGCTAGAACCGACCATCGGGACAACATAAAATACGGGTTGCTAAGGGGGTGTCTGATGAGGCTTTAGAGCATGATTCTGAAAAGTCGGACGATGATACTTCTTGTTCCAAAAATCGCGGCCATTTCGACGCAATACAGTCTATTCTCATCTCATGGAGGTGCTAAGCGAAAACCAGACAAAATATATGTTCATAACTGTATTCAAGCCGCCTGTTTTTTTTTCACTAGAGCCACTCCAACGTCCAGCGAAGGAATCTTCACAAGACGAATTGGATGAGAAGGCGGACGCTGAGGCGGAAGCATTCGCAGAAGGTGGGCTGGAAGATTATAAGCCAGCCGGAGAGGAGGGAGGCGAAGAGGAGGAGGCCGAAGAGGAAGAGGAGGCCAAGGAAGAGGCTGAAGAGGGCGAGGAAGAGGAAGAGGAGATGCAACCTGTAAGCCCCATTGATGCTGCCATTGTCGTTCTTGCTGTTCTCTTTACGGATCTTGATTGGCTAAAAGTTACTGCACACGTATTTCGCTGATCCTGTGTAACGGCCTGAGATGACTGTGAGGCGTTCACCTACTTACTTGTACTTGTTACGGCTGCGATCATCACTGATCTAGCCGGCCTCGATGATGTCCCGGGTGGTTCTTCTCTACGCGAGACGATCCGTGGCACCAGACCGGAACAGTTCAATTTGTTCTCTTTGCCCAAGCCGGCCGCCGAAGACCAAACATCTAAGAACCATTTTAATGCCCTGATGGACTGAGTCGAGCCACGTTTTAAGCTGAAGCCCTCTTCGATATATTCAATTGAGTAGCGGTTTCGGGTCGAGGGCAGTAACACTGAACTCGTGGGATTGACGACGAAAAATGCGTCCAAACCGTCTCAGTCGTCTTTCTTGGATGGCCTGGGATGTCCTTGCGGTGTTTCTGAAGCGAGTGCGGACTGTCTCATTTGAAACGAAGCCAGTGAACTTTACTCGAAGGATGGTCCTCAAGAAGTAGCGGTCAAAGACTTTCAGTTTCCGTTCCTCTTCCACGCGCATAGCCCTGTATTCGCATCCATATAGAAGAAAAGAGTGTACAGATGCACGGTACACGCGAACCTTCTTGGTAAAAGAGGTGTCGCGTCGGGTCTGTAGATACTTTCTAAGGCTTGAGAAAACTCTGCGAGCTGCATCGATTCGAGAGATAGTGTCGTCCTTACTCTGTCTACTCGGCCACAACATCGCTACGAGGTAGTTGGAACTACCTACTTCTTCAAATTGACAGCTATTTATCTCAAGAGATACCTTCTCTTGGGCTTGCTGGAACTATTCTGGTTTCAAATGTCTTGATTGACGGGGCTCATCAGCTGTGAAACAAACCAAGACCGAAAGTATCGCTGCCAAGTTACTGAACGAAAGTTTTCCATCAGCATTTTAAAGAATTCATTTTACAAGTTTAAGGAGCTTACTGGTTGAATCTATTTGCAGAATTGATGACAGCACTGATCAGTGGTAGATGCTTAGTACCGGCAGGGGGTGGGGCGAGAGGGTAGACCAGGGCACGACAGGCGGTATTCGGTAAATCTTCCGCTAACAAACGCCGCACACGGGTTAATGCTGGGGGGGGAGGGGAGTTGGATGGCACACGCAGGTACAGCCTCACGACTCCCAGCCACCTGTGTCCGGTCCAACCTTCGGTTTTATAGGCTCTGTCTTGACACAAGACACAGAGGGTACTGTAGTTGGAGCGCTAGTATACTACCACTTGAAACTAATTCCTACGCAAGTCACCCTCTCTGCGCTAACGGTGGACCTCGTGGGATACGGAAGCCAAACTGTCGGAATACGCTCTCGTCGTTATACACTGTAACCCGGCTTGGGATAAAAGTATGCAATGGCCTTATGTGTCGTAGAATAAGTCTGACTAAAAAAATTCGAAAAGGACGACTTACATCCTACGATAGAAATGCCTGAAAATAATTCAACGGGTCATACGCCTCAATAACTAGGCGTCTCCAGGGGATCCAATACCTATGGTGTGTTTGGGAAACAGAAGCAATGGACTGTTGCTTTCGACTAGTAAATTGTACCTCCGCAGTTGGTGACCAGCACCCCCAAGGACCTTTATTTCAGCGTGTTTTAGAACTCTGATCATTACACTTTCAACGTCCATTTAATTCAGGAAAAAAGTTTCACAAAGTTTGTTCATGTTTGCGTTCGCAGCTGGCTTGAACTGCATTTACGCTACCGGGCTCGTATATTTCGGACATCCCAGGGACCTATTTGACTCACGCGTATTTTGTCTGCATCCTGTGTGTTCATTTATAGAATACAAAAACTCTTAGGTATTTAGTCTTCACTAACCACACGTTGACGAGAACACTGTTAGACGAAGTAGCATTCGTAAATATAAAGCTGTAACGCGGATGAGTGTTCAATCACTCGGTGGTTGTGGCCTTAAGACGTGTCCTGGGACTGCGCAGTGAGCAGGCACTAGGCCTGAACCAGTTGACCAAGAAAACTGCGACGAAACTTCCGGCAACTTTAGCAGCCACTGACCCTCATTTACAAGGTTAACCCTAGAGGCGATCGGATAGGGGGGGTGGGGGTGGGGAGACATCAATGCAAAAGTCTCCTTCCTACGCATTCCACACTCGAAAATCGAAATGAGGGTGAGCAAATTCTACTATATTTTGACATTTAAGGGCTCAATAGCGCCTCTGTCAGTTACATTCAACAAATCGGTAAACAGTGTACTTAATCACTTTTGGTATTTTTCAGCCGGGGGCGTTTTGTGAATTGTTAGTAATTACAAAAAGGAAAGGCAGTTGGCAACCATAGGTAAGCTTTCGAGATGTTATCGTTGAGCCAGTACATTCTATAAAAGAACGGGATACAAGTTAAAAGTGCAATCAAAAGTGTTCGCGTTATCATCCGAGTGAGTCGTGAGAAGGGGGGGGGGCAGGGTCGATAAGAGAGTGTTGGTTACGTGGCGGGGGAGGGTTTGATGGAATCAGTCCAGGGGAAGGAGTGGGGGGAAAGGGAGAGCGCGCGAGAGTGCATGCAGTTAAGCGACTGTTTTCCATGCCGGGCGCGGAGTTTGCAGTTTCTTTTAGGCACACAAGACCGGCTTTTGAAACCTGTTAGCGGTTGCTTCTGCTACTGCTAGCAGACTCTGACCAGGGACTTGGGGCAGTTTAATGGGACCTTATAAATCACCCGAAGAACTTTAGTGGAGTCCACAGGATTTCCGGAATCAGGCTGTGAAAGCCGGCCTTGTGTGCACCAAAGAACCTCCCGCAAGCTGTGACCTGGCATAGCCAACAGCCGCTTAACTGTACTCTTCCACGCTTTCGCTTGCTCCCTTCCCTTGGACTGGTTTCACCGAACCCTCCCACCTTATCTTATCGATCCCTCCCCGCCTTATTCCCATGACTCACTTGCATGATAAGACGAATATCATTGACCACCGGCATCGCACATAAATATACTGGCCCGATTATAATCTATCGAAAGTTTACGTATGCTCGCAAACTGCTCTTAAAATTTATAAAACTGCTTTGTTAGTTTGAGTTTTTAGTTGAAAATATATCAGCATTTATCTACTTCTGTTTCTAAACTATAAGAGAGAGGGTAGATTTTGAACATTTACCTACATGTGTAAAACCAACACACGGCAGATTTTATCATTCCCATGGAAAAATACCTCGAAACATTCAAGTGAGAACAGATGGCAGAGTTGCCTGTGCAAGTACCTGCAGTCGATGCTCTAACGTTGCTATGCACTGTGTTGAGCGAATGGCTCGATACCATCCTTATTTAAATGTTTCTGTGAAGTTCCATTTGGAAATCATCTCTGTGGATTTATATTATTTTTTGTTAACTCTACAGGAGGAAGATCCTTCCAAGGGACCGACAAGACAGCTGGGTAGAACTAGTTACTTCTGTCCAGTTGCACTGAAGGAATTCCAGATAATGAAGCCTGGAGATCCAGAACTCGTTGCCGAGTACCTGGGTAAGGCCTACTACTTTGGAACAGAGGAAGACAGGGCAAAGTTTCTGTTGGAACCAAAAAAATACGTTGATACCGGCATCCAGCGTCCTATCAAAGTAAGTTCTATCACAATTATCCAGATTACATGCGCAATAAGCTCACTTAT
>UYRU01042639.1:14122-25514 GCA_900617775.1 Dibothriocephalus latus | reverse complement strand
GCTGGGACCAGGGGTATATGAGTGGGGCTACATAAGCTACTTTTGCCCTTTTCCTTCCTGTTTTTAATGCCCTGATAAATTTAAGTTCATAGCATAGATAACACGCACAAATACATGATTTCTGGTACATATTTTATAGGAAATTACGCCGTCTTCAAATTCAATGCTGGACAAAAGTGTACCTTACGGCTTTAAAAAAGTTCCTATTAATGTGTTTTTATCATTATATATCGTATCTGTAAATTTATTAATTTCGCATACAAGACATAAACCATGATCCACATCTGCTTCATAAACTTATGCAAACTATGTGACCTTTTCCTCACTGCGCAAAAAATCTGCCATTTTCCTCGGATTGAGCATATCCAGCATGCGTCCTAAAAGGCTTGGATGCAATAGTAGCGTGAAGAAGGATTCAAATTATTTGACAATTTAGAAGTTTTGTTAGAAATGAATCACAAAATTTCTTCAACTATAAAATGAGGATTTAATTAGCAACCGAAAAGAGATCAAAAGTATATTTTGGGGGTTGTTTTTGGTAAACATACTTGAACATTCAACGGCATCGAATCTAAGTAAGAAAATGAATGCAAGTTAGGTAGCTTTCGTTACAGAGCATGGCTTTTGCAGACGGCAGAAAAACAGCACGTTCAAAGGCCGGCGCCTTGATGTGACTGAAATACCTGGCGATACAGCTGTACGATAAGTAATAGTAACCGTAGCCAAGTAAATTGGTCAAATCGGAACAGCTTTCCAGAATTTGGGTTGAAAATGTATCAGATAGGTGATTGACTGTATGGAGTATTGTACCATGTCAGCCGCCTACTGTTCACTTCGGCTTTCGCCGTTCATCTATGTCTCAAAATTCGCTGAATATCTGGACCAAAGTCCGATGCCTGTCGAAAGCTGAGCCCAGGTTTTTGATATGAGACGTGCCATTATCAGTTTCATCATGTTCCGCTAATATTATGAATTTCATATTGACTTTGGACCTCTCATTGCCTCTTCGTCCAAATATTCATTTATAGGGATTCAGTTCTCTTTCAGCTGTGATCTTGAGCAACTTCTCTGTGGTCTTGGTGTAAGGCCGAAGCTAATGCTTTCGAATATGACAGATGGTTTACTGCCAACAGTCTATTTGCCATTTCGTCGATTTTTTCTCCCTCTGTGGGTGGTCTTTTGGTCGCAGATCGAGGACACAAATTCTTGTGTGGATCCCCTATAATCTAATTTATTTAACAGCATTTTCCAAAACCTAACATTTTCTCAGGTAACTCCTTGTTATAGAGATGCTGTACACACATGGTTCCATCAGCAGGTCCCTGTCCTGCCATCTGAAAATTATATACTTTTTCTCCTTTCCTCTCCCAGAAATGCTGCCTAATGTTAAATTGATCAGCCCCCAGTATTGCATCACGAAATCACAAGTGATATCTCCCAATCTGGTTAGAAGCCCCTTTTAACCTCATCACGTAAATACAGCAGCGAAAACACCAACTTTAGTGCTTGCTAGATTTTCTTGTGCGCTTTCAAATTAAGACAGGATTCGTCATCTAAACTTATTCTGCAAAGTATTCATCGAGTCAAGGCTTTAGTCGTTGGTCATCAGCCTGAAAGAACGGGTGTGGTCAATGTCCTATTGTTGATGCTGATGAATAGCTGGTTATCTTTACATAAATGATTGTTTGGCCATCATATAGCCTCCTCTCCTTCAAAATTGCTTTCACCTGTAAGTCCTGGAAAGATTTTGAACATGGTAGGTATTTGCTGATCCTTCCCTCCGAAGTCGTACTACCCTCATGAGCACTTTATCCTTTCATAAAGACTACTCGGAAACCTCACTCAGCGCCGGCTATATATTTGATACAGTCATTTCTGCCCGGAGTGTGCTTGCTCCCTTCTTGAAGTCTGCATGTCAAGCACCCTGTTCCTAAAGCGCGGGACTCCAGTACTTTTACTGGCTGGATACCTTTATGCTGATTCGCACGTTCCATGCAGTCCCTAGCTGTCCTCTTCAAACATCGAACCTCCTAAAACCCATTTGGAGACCAAATTCTCGCCGTAAATTTTCCCTTACCAGTAGCTGATATGTTTTGATGAGAAAAACGCACCCCTTTATCCTGATAATTTCTTAAAGAAATGTACTTCCTTGAGAAGCTGCATAAATCGGAATCCTTCAGGTATTCAAGAAAAAGTAGGACTAAAAAGCCGATATTAATTCAAAGTAATCCAGGTCTGAGTTTCACCGCTTTCTGCGATTATTCTCAGAGATCTAGAAGCTATGCAGTGCTGAGTTTTCTCCTTTGCTAATAAATATGTATCCAAACTTGAATACTAGACTTCTTCCGTGACAAATCCTCCATTTCCCACCGGCCGACTGTGCTTTAATGTTAATGACGACAAGCCTTTGATTTCAGGCAAAACATTTACTCTCCAAGTAGTTACATATCTGTATAGCGCACCATGTAAAAGCACATCACGTCTCGGAATATAATATGACTAAACTGTGGTCAATGTAAGGTCTACAATTATAGCAAAGCCGAAGCTGGCGTTTTGTTGTTACTCAATTCAGCGTATCAACAACGAGAACGTCAAGTTCTTTGTTAGTCCACACGTTGACATCTTAAGCGGTCCTTCAATCATTACAAATAAACGGGACGCTCACTTCGAATCTCAGGCTTTCCAAAACACCCTACATGTTTTCAGATGCCTCCAGACCCGAACCACCACCTGCCACATGACAGAAAATGGAGAAGTTCGACTGGGCATACCCTTAACTCAAGAAATTCAGATAAAGAAGAAGCGACCACTGGAACAAGACTTTTAGTCTCCTGATTTTTCAGATTCTGTCGAGGACACTTAATCATAGATTACCGTATAAAGGTGTGAGACATGCGCAGATTGGGGTAATACATGCACTGATTGCGTGGTATTTATAGTTTTTTATTGGCAATCCGCATGCGTATTATAATTATCAGCTCCTGTAACCACCGGTTGTGGTCGTAATTAGTACGCAGATGATTTGGCAGTTCGCTTGCGAGTCAGTAATAGCCAAGATTTCGTTGTCCATGTCGGATGCGGGCTTGATAATTGCGCGATGATTGTGTTCGCTGTCGTGGGGTTTGTTGCTGGGCCCGGCCCTTCCCATCAGCCTGATTTTCTTGCTCAATGTCTCAGTGCGCAGTATCGGAACGCTAAATCGTTGCACAACAACTAAGACCCCAAGCGGTGGTTACAGGAGCTGATAATTATAGTACGCAGGCCGATGGCCGATAAAAACTATAAATACCACGCAATCTGTGCATGCATTACCCCAATCTGCACATGTCTCACATCTTTCTGCGATTACCTATGATTAAGGGTTCCCGACAAAACCTGAAAGACCAAAAGAACAAAAGTCTTGTTCCGGTGGCCGCATCTTCACCGTCTGAATTCCTTGAGCTAAGGCTAAGCTCAGTCGAACTTCTCCATTTTCTGCCATGTGACAGGTGGTGTTTCGGGTCTGGAAGCTGCTGAAAACATGTATTATATTTTGAAAAGCCTGAGATTCAAAGCGAGCGTCCGTTTATTTGTAATGATTGAAAAACCACATAAGATAGTAGCTTGTGGACTAAAAAAGAACTTGACGTTCTCGTTATGGACACGTTCGACCGGAGGATAATATCCAATCTTCAGCTGGTTTTGGTAAAAGCAAAAGGCCAGCTTCGGCTTCGATATAATTTTAGAGCTTAAAATATCCATCATTTAGATATTGTATTCAGAGGCATGGTTACCTTTATCATACTGCGATTACCTCTGATTAAGGATTCTCGACAGAAAATAAAAGTCTTGTTCCACTGATCGCCTCTTCTTTTTAACTGCTTCCTGAAACTCCCATATTCGCTTCTATCGGCAACCCAAGAAATATTCGGCGTACTATACCTACTATTTGCTTTATGAACAGCCCCGAGTCGTAATCCTAATGTTCCCCGGTTAAAGTCATGTTCACTCTGTCTCTTTTACACGCAGTACTGACGAAATGTTCACGAACTTGTTGCACTTGCACCTTTCATAGACTTGCTGAGTGGTTCGGCAGCTGCAGCTGCAGCTATTCTAAATTTAACCCCTTTGTATTCCGGTTAATATGGTGGTACTCTGAGGGTCAGCCATTTAACATACTTCAGCGCTGCCTTTTCAGATACATTTCCGCATATATTCATTGTTTATTCATCCACTACTTTTGTACCTCCAGTGACCTTAACTTTATTCAACTTTTTCGCGTACCCTTACATAGAAGCTTCTGCACAATTTATTGATTTCCACTTCCATTAGAATGGGGAATAGCGTACTGATCCAGTTTTTTCTAAACTGCAAGCGATTGTGGAACATTTGGTTAATCACAAATTAGCTGACGTAATGATCGACGCTACTCATCTAGTTGTATGGCATAAGGGTTAAAAAGCTACCTTTGTTGATCAACCTCACTGTGCCAACCAAAATGGCTCCATTAGAAGACATTGTTTCCCTGGCTGGTTTCTGAACACACAGAACACGCGTCAGAATTCGTGCAACATGTCGACAGATGCGAAAGATTTATACTCTTTCGCTAATAGGCATTTACGCAGGTTGTAATACTGATTATCCTATAGTCTATTCTGAAGTTATTTCCGCCATGGTAGTATGCGAGCTTTTAATGAGCTTCGTTCTGACCACTAACAAAACGTATGTACTGTAAAGGTGGCTACATATGTAGCACACATTTTATTATTGATTTTGACTGCCTTTATAAATTCAAATATGTTTATAGAAGACATGCACGAAAAAGATATTTTTTGCATTTGCTTGGTAGTAAATTACGCCTTATTTAAATTTTATACATAAAGACGGGGTATTTTTCGGTTTTAGAAAAAATTCTTATTAGGAGCTTTCTTAACAATTATGTGTCGTTCATTCAAAATAAATACTCGTCAATTTATTAATGCTGCCTTTAATGTATAAAGCATGCTCTACATCTATTGCAACATTTCATTAGAACTATGTGACTGCTTCCTCAAACCGTAGCCAAAAGCGTACATTTCCTTGAACAAGATGTACACAGCGCACAGTTTGTAAACCTTAAATTTCCAGTGTAACAGCCAGCAGATATCAAAATTAATCCGCAATTTATAATTCTTTTTAAAACCGAAAAATACCTTTACTTTAAGTATAGAAATTAAGTAAGGCGTAATTTTCTACCAAACGAGTACAAGAAATAATATTTTAGTTCACCTTTTCCATAAAACATATTCGAATATATGAAGGCAGTCGAAATCAATGATAAAAACGCTTTCTATTTAAGTAGTTACCCTTTACAGTATATACCTTTTGTTAGTGGTCAGAATGGAGCTCCCTAAATAGCTCGCATCCTACCATGACTGAAATAAAATCAGAATAGACTATAGGATAATCAGTATCATAACCTGAGTCAATATCGAGTAGCGAAAGAGTATAAATCTTTTGCGTATGTCGGCATGTTGCACGATAGTCGAAAAATGGGCTTTAAATGCAGCCATTACGAATTTCTTACCTCAAAAAATTTTCTCCTATGGAAGTGTCAACTGTTAAACACCCAGCGTTATTCATTCCCTAAATATTGTATTCACTCTCCACGTCAATATGTTTTTAGTAGAATCCCAAAATTGCATATTACTCTAGGTGTTTACGATTTATAGCAGTCTGCAGTGTTCCGCCCTTTACTTGTTATTCTGCTGTTATTTATAATGTTTTGCCTTAAAAGGATACTCTTACTTCAAACCATGTCCTGCAAACGCCCCTTAATGCTGCCGACGTCTGTTTCAGCCGTTTATGTTTCTAACACGTCTTCAGCCTGCCTACTGGCGATTTATAGCAGTCCACACTGTCTTCGTCATAAGGTATTGTTATTATTAATTATTTAACATGATTTGCGTTGGAAGGACACTCTCGTTTGAAGACGCGTCCTCAAAATCCTCTCTTACTCTGCCGGCGTCTTCCTAGCATGTTCGCATCGTATCCTAGTACCTAGACATATCATAAAGATCATACAAATTGATTAGCAAATTTGGAAGAATACTGTCCATCCTCTTCATTCTTAGTTAACTCTTCAGAAGGATATTTGTTTTCATATACCGAAGATCGAAATATAAATGTATCACACTGAAATTTCTTGCAAACAAGGTGATTTATTAAAAACAAAATTGACAGGTAGAAACGGAACCTAAAACTATCCGCGTAATAGTTACGCCATTTAATGCTAACGCATGCACTTTGCCGTAATCAAATTATTTTTTTTTCATCTTGACCACACTGCATGAGGGAATGTTTGGCTGCAAATTTTGGAATCACACTTTAAGAGTAAAGTGTGTTTATCACTCTCCTCTCTCTCACACGATGGAATACGTATATGTAGGCTGGAAGATTTCCAGCTAATTATGTGAAGTTGTGTACTGCGATAAGCGGCAGTGTGATGTAGTAGGAGTGAAACAAAAATTAAAAAAAAACATTTTTAACTTTCCGGCGTCATCTGTCAGCTCTGAACACGGGTTAAATTTATCATTTAATCAGACATCTTATCAGCTAAGCCACTGGCTCATATCCTGGCGACTGCAAAATGTCATATCTAGCTAACAGGGCGAAATAAAAAAAACGTCCCTTTTTCCTTCGACATTTAACTCCTAGGGCTCGCAGACTGGCTGAAAGCGCAATCAAATTGAAATAATCAAAAGCTAGTGGTGCAGTTTTATGTTTTATGATTTTTGCTTGCTCCTTTAAATCAAGGAGAAGTTACAGTTTTGTGCCTTAGAAGTGCAAATCTTCCTCCTCAAATTCCATAGATACATTGCTTAGAAAGACCAGACAATACTGTTTTGAGTAGAATAGCATAATTGTAAAGACTTTTTATTGCTTTCCATAATATAAATAAAAAGAAATCTTAATGTGTGCTCAAATCCTCTAAAGTGTTCAACAAAGGCTACTGCTCCTTATATCTTCGTGTATGATAGTAGAGTAGAAGCAATAAAAAATGCTCGCAGACACAAATGTGTCTGGCTTATTCATCGTCATATCCTGAATATAATACATAGCATTACCTGTTTCCCAGAGTCCGATTGATAACCGAAGTGATTTCGCTACTTTTTGTCCCACAAATCCACTCTATTTAGCATATGGCCGAAAATGTTGGAGTGAGGGTTTAGGAAGTGCCCTAAAAGCAGAACAGAAAACAACAGTTGTGTACAGGTGCTCCCAGCGCAAAATTGTTTACAGCCAAGTTATGCGCATGTTCCTAGGTGGTCACAGGTCTCTATGGACTGCCGCATTTTTAAAATCATGTTTGTTCCTCTGGGATCTACGATAAGTTTGAAACAGCGCCCTATGTTTTTTCAGCTTTTCTACCCAGTTACTTAAATGCCTTGGTAGTACATGGAACCAGTTTCGCTCCGTCTTATAGACGGGGTAGGAAGAACAGAAAATGTTCTTTCATGCTATTGTTATTATCGTAAAGTTACATCTCATAATAGAAGGTATCCGCACAAGTGCCTGATCAAAGTCTTGCAAGTTCTTATGCATTTGCATTCTCATCGTCTTAAGAATGGCTTTACACATGCTTGACTCTACTACTTAGGCTAGACACTGAAAGTCTCTTTTTGCCTCCAACTTTGTCAGCTACGTTAGAAAAGATAAGAAATACCAGGCATGCTGCACTAATAGTAGGTGGGTTATCTCATTAAATCCAGTTATTCTTAAAAGAAACTCCCTGTCATGCAAACGCAGCCAAAGCTGCGGCCCTCAAAGTCTTACAACAAGAAAGGAATTGTCCTTCTTCAAAATAAGGCATATTACGATTTACCATATAACATTACGTTGTGTAGCAAAACAGAAAAATCCTAAAAAGTGAAAATCGTGTGAACTTGGTAAACTGTAGAGGAAGCCTTCTAATGCAAAAAAACCGAGTGAGTAAAGCATCACACCTAGGATCACGTTGGAAAATAATCCTTATGTGAGATTTTCGGATACGCAAGCTCTCATATTACGTGCAATGAAATGTATGGTTCTTATTGAACAGTCCAAAGTTGGGTTATGTATTCCAACCCAGTTTCACGAGAACGGCTAGTTGTTTCTGCTGTTTATATATTGCTTGAGTCACGTTGGACTACAGCAATCGGATTTTTGCTTGATTTTGCTGATTTGGAGGTCATAGGGTAAAATATTTCTTAAGCCGCGTGCTAACAGGCCGCTCAGTGACTAATAAATGCAAACGGAATTGTCAGCTTCAATCATAAACGCAACATTTTTGTACACTAAGGGAATTTTCATTCCGATACATCCTTTGTAATTATTTTGGGACTTTGATTACGACGAGAGTTAGGTCGTTCTTGATATGGTGATGAAAACTTTATGATTTTCACTAGCTTCTGTTGATTGAACATATAGATGGATTATATTCTATGTGCTTACCAACACCTTTAAAACCAGATATCTCTTAAAAGAATTTATCTGAAGAACGAGTATTAAAACATTTTTCTTATGCAGCTGCCTGTTTGAGTCCTGATTTTAGAATCACCCAAACATGCCAATTCATTGCCGAGGACAATGGACGTCTACATCAAAAGTCGTGTAAGAATGTGCTTTAGATTCAGCAAAAACGTTTTATAAAAAGTCACCTCCTGACAAAGTGTTTTAGTTAGATATTTCGGCGTCGAGTGTCTGCGTATTTTGTTTTTTTAAGATTAAGTCAGGCTCAAAATGGGAAATTTCGGCCATTTTTTTACTTCCCTAAAATTAATGGATAAATCCTCTGCTATAAATGAAAAAGCTGTGTAAAACGGAACAGGTTCAATATATTTGTTTACTTCTACGCTCAGTGCTTAATTAAACAAAGCAGAACAGAGTGGCAGAATATCAATTAAGGTTTTGAGAAAACCAATAATCTTCTAACCGTTCTGTTTCAAGTTTCTCTATCTATTGATTCTGCCCTATAGATTAATAGGTTTGGATATGTTTTTCACACGCCCGGGCAGCGACAATTGACGGCATGTCTCAGCTCTATGTACATATGCTTGATAACGGTCGTTATTTTGGTAGGTTTTCACTATTTACAGCCCTTAAAGTTAACTGCTCCATTTGTTGACAAATAAATTAGCATATTTGCAAAGTAGAATTTTTTAAGCATAATTAGCTCTTCTTTTATCGACAACAATACGTTGGTTAATAATATCGCTTTCCCCAATTTCATGAACGTGAACCAAATTAACTGTTCACTCAACACATCATTAAAAAGCTTCTTTTTTTTATTAAATCTTTTTATTTTAAAGCTTCTGCTTTATATTAATGGATAATGAATAAGAAAGCCATTTTATCCGCAGCATTAAATGGCGTAGAAAATTCCTTGGATATGAACAAACGTTGGATTTGGTCCCATTTTGCCCATATTTGCCCCCTGTATAGTGATCTGAACAGAATTTTATGCTATTAAACAGCATTTTTTGCCCCAAATCAACTCAATGAACAAAATAAACGAACTCAAAGGTGTGTGAAATACAAAACCCAAATTTTGCTCTTCATATTTAATCAGCCACAACATCTACTGTGTTAACAATTTTAATGGAATTTAACTCTCAATGTCATTTGATCCATTGAGCGTTTTTTTATATGAGCAGCAGATTAAATAACAGATGTGAAGTTATTGATCAATAACTGAGTGTGTATTTTGCCCTCAAGGAAAATGTTATTCTTTTTTATTAATACATTTATTTGAAGCGCATAAACACTTTAACGTAGACAACGTGCATTCCGATTCTGCTTTTACAAGACAAGTTAGCCAGAGTCAGGTCCAATCAGACGCTTTCGGATAGTTGAGTCAGTCTCTAGGGCACTTAATACCACAGCCTGAAACACATTGTCTGTGTACATTGTATGATAAAATGCCATTAATTTCACCCATTAATGGTAAAAACAAATTCGATAACGAACAGGACTATCTAATCTTATTCAGCTGAAAATCAGTCGAAAGCAGGTATGAGAATCGAAGATTAATCCAGATGCATTAAGCATAATTTGCACATTTGTGACGCCTTTTGTCGCAATGTTTTCATCGAATTCCTAATGAATGTCTTACGTTATGCGAAATTCACTGACAGAAAAATGTTCCTGTATCCTAATTAAAGGAGGCCTACGATCATAATCTAATTTTTTTACGACAGCTGTCCTTTCTTCCTCCGAACTACAAATCATTTTTATCCCAAGTGACAGCTTGAACCCCAATCACATATAAGTGCTCTTCAGCTTAACCAAAATGATTTGCGGCAAGCCCAGGAAACAAGGTTCAATGCAGAAAAAGCTGCATTGTTTGCTCAGTAATTCAATTGGCCAATCCACTATTAACAGCTTTATGGTGATTCTTCGACCTGAAGTAAGCCAGTTCCAAACGTGGCAAGAAGAACACACAGATTTCTCGTGTGCTTTTATTTCTAATGTTTCTCATTATATCCTTGTGATAGGTTACTTTCTTTCTCTGCTGTCAGTTTCATTAGACTTTAAATAATTAGCCCTTTATAATACTTTTTTGTATTTAATAGAGTAAGTTCTTTGTTAGTCTAAAAATAAAATGTTTACAAACTAGAAAATGACATTTTGTGGAAAGGTTGTTCGTTAATGGCTATATAGCGTTCGTGGATGCAGACAAGTCTGCCGTAGCCTTCAACTTTGTTGTTGATCATTTAGTGACCTTTTTTTCCCTACGTCACCAACCATTAATGACTGCTTCATTCAGCATATGCAATTTAATGCTGCCCTCAGGTTGGACGGAAATTTGCAAGAATGGGCCGGAATTAGAGCGCTATCGCTGTGTTAACAAGCGTTCTAGGAATCACGACAGCGCAACATTTTCTCCTTTTCCGCGACACCTTGAAGCCTTTAAAGAAGCTGGCGAGAGACCAATGAGACCAACTTGTGGAAGCCAAAGTACTCGTATGCTGTGTCAGTAGCTGTTTGAGTGCCGAAGGAACTCTTAAATCAATTAGCTAAATCGCTTATGGAGTAGCACCCATACACTATCAGTTGCGCAAGAGGCCAAGAAACGCACTACAAATCTGCAGCTATCTGGTGCTAAGCACTAGGTTGAATTCGAAGGCGGAAAATAGTGTCTGTGTGTTTTTTCCATTTCAGCGCTGCGTCAATCCCACCTCAGGCGGCCGATAGCTAGGTGCTGGCGTGTTGCTGGCGATGGGGGAAAGTGTGAGGCTGACCCTTGGACACCACAGTCAATCCAGTGTGTGTTGTTGTGTCTAGTGGCTGTCTGTGTGTGGGAGCCTACCTAACGAGATTTGCCGTTGGGTGCCCGTGTTGAATGTTTTTGTTCGCACAAGCCGCCTGCGCCCTCCTGCATTTCCGGCAGCGT
>UYRU01042638.1:431-16532 GCA_900617775.1 Dibothriocephalus latus | reverse complement strand
TGCTACTGCTGCTAACGCAACGCGAGAAAATCTACACGTGCCTGCTCGTGCAAGCCGGAGCATATTGGACGTAAGCGACGTCCACTATGGTTGGCTGTTCTCTGAGTCGACAATCTGTCCACATGCAATCATGAGGGATCGCAGTGGTCGCACATCTTCTCCCCCCACCCAACCCCTCACCGCTGCATTCCTCGCCGTTCAAGGCTCCCACACGCAGGCAGATTTATAAAATGCAGGCTTTTGATTTTACACGCAGGCAGATGCTTTTACACAAATGAAGCTAGTTGAACCTCTCTTGGCTGTTTCGTCCGAACAAGAAAAATGGCGTTTTTATGCGAAGATCAACCGGTATCTTTCCCCTACAGTGACAGGGCTGGCTCAGGGCTGCCAACTATGAGGATAGTTATCTTTTTTGCAGAGGATGGGATCCAAGATTTATGATTTTAGCTCAGGCTTACAATACGGGTGAAGATAAGCCAGAAGCAATTAGTTTAACTCCCTGTTCATGCGATTTTCAATGTAGATATCACAAGATTTGAGACCTTACGCGTGAGCAGCAGTGCAACAATGTCCACCCAGGCAACATGTGGAATTGAATATTTCGCTTATCGGTTTCCAATTACAAAGACACCAATCCATCACGCTTATTACACAATTTTTAGTAATTTTAAGGCCAAAACATGTTTCGAATCACTGCCAAAGGTACGATTGATTGTATCAGGTTTACTGTTGTCGCCACTTCCGTCTTAAACAATGAGAACTAATAGATTTGTTGAAGTAATCATGAAGTGCTTTTTGAGACAATGCACACTCAAAAATAGATGCTGCTCAGCTACCCCAAACCACGAGTATGTCACGCTCTATGGAATAGGTCATCAATTCCTGCGTCATGGCTCGCATTTCTCTCGTGACTACCTCTGCTGTTACATTTATTTCGGAAGCTGTATCATTAACTGTAATAAACCGAAAAGAATTTTTTAAATGACGATCGTACTTCAAGGGCAAGTATAGACGCCGGGTAAGGGCCTATCACTTCGTGCAGTAGTTTAACCATACATTTCGGTCTACTGATTTACAGATGTCAACGTTAAATCAAAATCTTTGTGTAGAGTCAAAAAAAGCCAGCTGAATAATCCGACTCAGGCTCGGCACCATAACATCACAGGGTTTGCTTGTTTGCCTCCTATTTGTAATATAACTGCCGGGCCCTTCTCTGAGAAGTACGTACAGAGAATTAGAATTCTCTGAGAATTATATACAGAATTATGTCCTATTTTTTTAAACGTCAACCAAACTTCTGGGTTGTGTTTTTGAATGGAAAATACTACTTAAATTAGGTTGTAAAATTGATTATCGTGCATTCAACGATCAATATATTTTGGATACTTCAGGATGTCGGCATGTGAACGAGCTTCCTTCAAGCTGCATGCAAATCGAAAGTCCGTAACAAAGGGCTATTTAAGCATTACGCGTATTTATCACTGATGTTCACTGCCCCCAAAAATTCAAATGTTTTATAGAAAACAGTTGCACATATTCTTTTTTGTATTCATTTGATAGCGCCTTACGTCTTTTTAAAAATGTATACTCAAGGAAATAGTATTTTTCTGAATGACAGTTTTTACATTTCCGCCTATTTTTAAACCCAAACGACCGTTTAGCTTACATTCAAGGTCTGCAAGCTGCATGATCTATGAATTACCTCTGAGAATTATCACACATTTCTCTACGCTAGGAGGAAGCGGTGGCGTAGTTCTCACAAAATTTTGCAATGGAGGTGGGTCATGTTAAATTATTTATGGTAAACACTACTTAAGTAACGGATATGATGTATTATGAGTGAACATTCTTCTGTAACAAGAATCTCATAATACGATTACTTTTTAATACCGAAAGGTTCCATTTCCTTCAGTATGAAGAAGGTGTAATTCGCTAGCAGTCAAATAAAAAAATGTAACCAATGTTTTTCGAAATTCATATAGGTATCACAAATCAAGACCAAAAATGTACCATACGCATGTGACCATTTTTTTAGAGAGTATGCTTTTGCAGGTAGTCAGAAGGGTACTCGTTCAAGAGCCAGTATCCTGGTGGGACGGAAATATGATGAAAATGGTCTATACGAAAATCAGTATTACAACCCCACTTAAGCAATTTTTTGGAATCGAAAACACATTCTAAAATTTCGGTTGCCATTTAATTAGATGGTAAATTTTCGAAAAATACTAAATTAATGAACATTTGCTGATCTACGAAAAATCCTGCATACTCTCACCCACCTATTGTTTGAGTTTATAGAAAATATTTATTTATAGTTTTTACCTTCTACAAGAAGTAATAATTTCCCACCCGTCCAAATGAAGAGCAGGGCTATTATTAAAGTTTCTTAAGGATGAATTGCTGCATCTTCTGTATGATTAAACTGGTTGAACTCTGAGTTACTGGATAGAAATTACACAGCCACCTTGATGAGCTGATGAAACAATTTACCCATGTCTGCAAAATGTTCATTTTCTAGGTTCACACCGGTAGGTTCGTCAAAAGTTACTGTAAAAAGTACACGGAAGAGGGTCGAGTTTTTCTGCCAGGCACACCATCGGGTGTGCTCGGTAGAATTGGCATAATATTTTTCTTACCAAAAAACTATCCTTCCCCCCGAGAAATTTTCTGTATTTCTTGAATTTTGGCGAAGATCCACCGCAAGGAAAACTGCGTGGGCAGTGTAAATATGACAGGCGTTTACAGCGAACCATCTCCGCAAAATGTTTAAAGCCTACAAAAATCAAGTATATAGTATGTCTGCCACAGGCGATCACTGTGGTTCAAGACGTTAAGGTAAGTTATGTTTAGGCAAGGTTTGAGACTGCCAGAATTATGATGAATGCGCCTGTGAAATAAATAAAAATTTAGGAAGCAGCAAACCAGTCTTTGTCTATTCTAAAGACTTGAATATGTAAGGAAAAAGGGGAGATCCGTACGGCTCTCCAATAGGTACTGTTATGAATTTCCGCAAAGACATAGAAAATTCTTTCAGTGCAACATAAAGTTCAGGAAAAGCAAAAAAATGAAAGAGCAGAGGCCGCCACTGTGTTCTGTTTAAAAGCGCATTCATAATGTTGGTGCATAGGAATTCTTCCCTTTATTTCTAAGATCGGATAATCTTCGCATAAATCGTGCAAGTTCAATACATCAATGAGTGCTAATTTTTTAAAATCAAGCGTACCTGTTGAGTTATAAATTAAGGTCTTACGATATATTATCAAGTCGCAATAGGACACATATTTCGGCTCAACTAGACCTGATGAAAGAATTGGACACATAATTATACAAATCATGTTTGCTACCCGGATTAACATCAAATGGAAAGGTGAATTTCATCTCTCCATGACTTACGGGGCTAATGCTGTTGTCTTCAGTTAGCTCAGCGTAAATGCCAGGGGTTTATTTACTTATTTAACAATCTTTTGAAAACTTCTGAGCGTTTGCAGTGTGCGATATTTTTCGATCATCTTTTAAACTTCTATAAATACGTTTTGAGACTTCAGTTATTTGCACTCTAATCAGGGTTTGGCCATCAAAGCGAGCGAGTTAGTTAAATCATTTTGTTTAAACTAAACAATTACGGAGCGCAAAAAATATACATTGATTACATACCATGCTCCTATAACGTAAACATTGACTGCAATATTCCATGGTCAATTTTTATCAGGGAGACCAAGAGAGAGCTCTCGTATACTTTCCCTTTTCATTGGAAAACCTTTAAATTTTTGAAAGTGCTGTGCGGTTTTGCTTTTCCGGAAGTGGGAGTTAATTTTTATAACATAGGGCATATACATTTCATTTTTCCATATCAGTTGATGAGGTATTAGGCGCACTTCCTGCAAATACGCCTGGGGACAAAATCTACATCTGCTGCATTAAATATTCTCAAGTCCGTGTCTTTAGGAAATAAATCTCCAAAGTTTGCATTTTTAATTCCGTTATACCATGGTACGCTCACGAGTGCGTGCTCATGAACATAAATTAGTTGCTCGTTGTTTGTGGATTTAACCAAAAAACACTTCAGGGAGTTTTAGTAAATACAGTAATAATTTTAATTTGTAGGAAAATAATGAGGCTGGCCTAGAAGTAACCAAGAATTTTTTTCCGCGGACAGAATTTTGGGTGCGCGTTAGAAGTGACGAAAACGTAATGATTTACTACTGCTTCGTCGAGGAAAAACAAACAAGAAATTTTTATTCAATACCTTAACCATTACCAATTCAGACTTGCAAATAAGCATCTATCTAGAGAATTGCATAGTTAAAATGCTGCCTGATGAATCGACATGGGATTTTCGGTGTATTTGTGCGATCACTCAAAAGTTGAACCCTGCAGTTAGATAGGGTATTCTTTCCAAAAAGCATATTGTACGCATTATACAGCAACATTGCATGATTATTATGGGACGGAACATAAACCTACATTTGAAACGATGCCCTTCTATACATTCTAGCGCAACCTGCGCGTACTAAATGATGCAGCAAATGAAGAAAAAATCACAGCCTTGGTTTAGAAAGTGAGCTCAGTAAGTTAACAGTTATGAGCGTTATTTATGTTTTGACTGGGATCTAACGATACCTTTAGATGAACAAACAATATTTTATATTAATATTATATTTTGCCGAGTAATCTTTTATATATGTTCCTTTATAACCTCTCTCTTTAAGGATTTATTAAAATGCATTTTGAAAATTGTGTTTGTTTTGGAAAATGGTGGATGCTAATCGATCCTATATTCCTATCAGTCCTGTAATCTAAAGCGTTATTTATCTTTCACAAACGACCTTGTTTTGCATACCAAAACGTCCATAATAAATGATTAAAAGAGGTTCATCGTTTTAATACAGCCTTCATAAATTGTATCCTTTGCTTTTTTATTATTTATAGCTTTATCCATTGTAATAAAAACAGCTTAATAATACAGCATGGAGTATAAGTATTTTAAAGTATCAACTCTATTATTGCCTATTTTAACTTTGGTACCAATTATGAAAATTTGGTTTTTTGAAAAATCTTTCCAAAACCCACAATGCTGCAACGCTTGAAAGTTGCCGAGTTTCGTCTCTTCAAGTTGGCCGTCCGGTGTTCTGACACAAAACGCTTTCTTGCGTTTAATCATGTCAATAATCCTTCAAAAATCTTGACAATAGATTGACTGGTTTAATATTTCCAGGAAACTGAATAAAATAATTATTTTCCATCAGGCGGTAGACGACTGTGTCCCAGCACATGGGACGAACCACAGCAATCCCCCAACAATGTTCACGTTAACTCACAGTGCACGTCGTGGCATCTACAACCACAACGAATCCAGAAGCAGTGTATAATGAGAGTGCAGTAGGGTCCAGAAGAGATACACACAATCGGTGAAATGCATTTAATTCGCTCGGCTTTCCGGACTGAGACCCGACTACGTTATCAAAAGCAATTAAGCAAATGGATACTGTTTTAAGTGAAAGGTTTGGAATGAATTAACAACGTTGTATAGCACATCGTAGCAGCACAGTAGTTCAACTGCCGATGCATTTAAAGTCATAATACGGATGGGTGAATGGCTTTTAATGAAACGACCATGTAATAATAATTGGATTTTAATTTGGCTTCACGGTTGCTCGGTAAAGTGTGCCAAACTATTCCATTGGAGAATTCCGAAGGATTTAGTATATGTCGGCGAACTTTCAAAGAACGAGCCACTTAGTAGCCGCACCAGCAAATATTTCATGCTGATGTGAAAGGCATCGTGAAAAGATGTCACATTTATTTTATCTCACATATGAGTCATGTCTGTGCTACTAGTAGTTTACGTTAATAAAAAAATATTTTCCTACATTTACACAAAAAATAAAAAACTCGCCAATAAATCATTACCTCTTGAGTGATGAAACCTGATATAGACCTTTGCGAAATAGAATGAAGAAAGCATCCTTTGATTTTCAGTTGTTCATTACCTTGCAAATTTTAATATTTCTGCTATGACTTATTAAAGTTCAGCGTGGCAGGCTCTTTTCGGTAGTTAGAAGGAAAGAAAGAGGTATTTTTACGCTTAAACTGACTACAAAATTAGAACAGGAGATAAGCACGATGGCTATTTGTATTTCTCTTTAAGCCCGTTAATTTCGTTTCCAATACCAGAACTTTTTTAACCTTTTTTACGCGTTGTTTTACAGGAAACCAGAATGCAATCACGGTTGATTTAACATGACAAGAATTAAATGGATTGAGTGAGAACATTTTTTAAAGTCAGCTAGGTGTGACGCTGTGAATTTGTCTTCACTTGACCATAAAGAGAATTTTAAAGACTGCAGCCGCGGACCTGAGTAAGTGGAAATGTTATGGGTAACATCAGAACAACGCGTGAGAGGTGTGATTCATGGGAATAAATTCAACAAACGTAATACCCCTTCCCAGGGGTGTTACAAAAAGTAGGACAATTTTACTGCATATGTAATTGTACTTAAAGGCCTTTTTTACCCACGCATACACTGTCTGACTGTAAACACCATTGATTGCAAAGATGAAGTCGTCACAAATTCATTCTTAATAACTCGAAAGTCATCCATAATAGCGTGAAGATGTTTTCTCCTACCTAACTGGTCAAGCCAACGCACTTATGAAAATGACCCATACTACGTCGAATGAAAAAGCGTAAAAGGCTTTATTTCGATTTCACTGTTCTTATTTAGCGCAGCATTACAAAAAAAAATTGACAAAAAGCTAAAATATACAACCTGGAAAACGGTGAACGCCGGAGGATCCGCGGATGTTAAGTTATGTCATTTGTCGGCAAGAACGCTGAGGGAAATGCACCTGGGCGTTTAACTACTATTGGTGCTCTTAGTATGGCGAACATCAAGTGACATCTTGTTATGTATGCTAATTGCAGTTTACAAATGTTGTGGATTAGGTAAATTTGGCTGAATGTCACTATAACTAAAAGAGGACATTCTGAATTTCGGACAGAGAGCCCCGTCGAAGCAATTCACTGGAAGGATAAACACTGCTCACTGATAAGGTTTGAAAAGTTGAACTGATTTCATTATCTTTAATTTTTGATTAGTTTGATTTGGAATTCGTTAAAAATGAATAAGACGGAGAGCTGATACTTACGCATAATTCGACCTTAACTTCATGAACAGTCGTCTGCTTAAGGATATACCATCTTCCAATCTGCAGTTCACCTTTCAGAGTAATATAAATAATTTTATTTCTGACAAGAATAAACGAAACTCTGCATTTTCTGAACTTGATTGCTTTATCTAAACACTCTATTATCAAATTGGTTTAACTTTCTCCAAACCTGTAAATATAAAAGAAAAAGTAAACGATGAGTCGATCTAGAACAGTTGTTTAAAATCTTAACCAGTTAAGAAACGTACTTGGAACGATGATTGCCGTAATTGATACGTTTTCCTGTTTTGCGTCCTGTATATACTCATAATTATTTATGTATATATTAACTATTAATTAATTTGAAAAAAACTAAGCTCAATCTACGTACCAGTATGAGGCTAATTCTCCCTTTGTTTTATATATGGCTGTCTGTGTGGTGTATTTTATATCTGGCGATTACAAAAAACAGATCATTCAGAGACTGTGCTTATGATAAAAAGAAATCAGGGCTCAGACACTTTTAGGCATAGTAAAATAAATGCCGAAATATATATTTATTAACTTTAAGTTGAATAAAACAGGAAAGATGCAAATCTAGTCAGCGTATTCTTAATTTTCAGAGCAATACCATTAAATAACCTACTTGTTTTTACCATTCTTGTTGGTTGTGGTGTTGCTCAAAGAGTAGGATGATACTTACAAAAGCTCTATCGATGTTCATGGAACACTTTTCATGCTTTTAAATGGGTAAATGCCTGGAGTATGTTCTAGGCAGTCAGAGTCTGAATCCCGTTGAGTTTGACTTTGTTCAGCGACAATCAGATATCATTTCAAATCTTGAATTACCTGTAATACTGACCAGGTACCGAAGACATTTTCCGGTATACAATAAAAAATGTCATCCATAAAAATGGTAACAGCAATTCAGTTAATGATTAATGAATCAAAATTTTAGTTCACAGTACATAGTAAATTAACAGAAAATGCTTGCACTGAGTCCACCTTATAACTGCGATGCGTGGAGGCAAATGGGCCGTTTGCGTAGTAAACTGTAGCTGACTTGTACTCAATACATTAATGTCTCAGTTAGGAGATTAAAGCAGCGCGCATCTCTGCCCGCCTTGTGGCTTTCATCTTATAAATAATTCATTTACGCATATGCGGCTTTGCAGATAGAATGCGTTAAAAAAGCTATACCGTACTTTTTTCCAAAATAAAAGTCGTATTGGACATTAAGGTACTCCTTTTTGATGTAGCTAGGCCTACCCGAGACATGGGCTGAAATGGGCGGTAAGTAATTTAGTCTACTTTCCGAAAACCACGTAATCTCCCTGAGCTTGATGGAGGATCCTTGAAACATCAAGGCTACATCAGATGCTCTACAGAAAAATTAATTAAAGCGTACGTAGGAAACGGCCGTTTAACAAAAGTGCCCACAGTCACATAGAGACGCACGTCATAACTCGCAAACTCAACAGTCCAAGAGTACGGTACCTCTACTAGAGAACCTAGTATGCTCCAAAGATTATGCGCGAATATGGCATAAAGTGCAAAAAATGAAAATTTTCAGACGAGATCACTGGTTGTACTAAAGCCTTCCCCTTGTTGGTGTGGGTTCGAAACCCACCGAGGCCACCAAACATTTCAAAAATGGGTCAAATGGACTGCTAAAATCTGTCAGTTCCCTCTACCTTCATGGATTAGGTTCGTTAGGGAAACATGCAAGAACGTTCGATATATAATCCGTCCGTTTGAGCAAATTTCCCACGTAATTTTACAATTTTTCAACAGCAAATTATATGTATATAAAAACTGAACCATTCACCAAATCTAAACATATTACCCTCATAAAAATTATCTAAAAGCCCATGAACGTGTTTCGGTAATTTTTGCCTCTACATGATAGAATCATGGTAGTTTCGATAAGCCATTGAGTCTCCCAACATTCCCAGGCGATTTCACGTATATGTAAGCAATCCATTTATTTTCGAATTTAAACATTTAAATTTCCGCATAAGGAATATGTGAGTCTGCAATAAGGGCTAACGCGTTTGCTCTGATAGTTGGTGTAAACCTGTGGACAAATTCTCTCAGCTTTTGCGTCTTCTTTATACTTCAAGAAAGAGTATCCTCCGGTTTCAAAAAGTTTCCAAATTTCCGAATAATTTTGAAACCTACTGACTGCTACTCTTGAATTGAAGGTTTAAAAACTCCGCGCTGTGTACATCCTGTTTAGGGAAAAGTACGCTTTCGCCTACGGTTTGAGAAAGAAGTCACATATTTCTCATTAAATGTTGCAATAGATTAGGTCATGTCGTATATATTATAGACAGCATTAATAAATCAACGGACACGATGCATTATGAATGAAAGCCTCAAAATCGTAAAAAAGCTCACAATTAGATACATTTTTAAAACTGATAGGTACCCCTTTTTTAAGTATAATGTTCAAAGAAGGCCAAAGTTGCTTTAAAATGAGTATAGAATAGAATTCTTTCGTGCATTTTTCCCACTAAGTATATCTAAATTTATAGGGACAGTCAAAATCAATGATAAAAATGCATGCTACTTAATTAGCCATTTTTTACAGTTCATACGTTTTGTTAGCGGTCAGAACGAAGCTCGTTGAAAATCCAGCATCCTACCGTGACTGAAATGACTTCGGAATAGATAACATGACGCTCGGTGTTACAACCTTGCTCAATGCCAATAAGCGAGGGTATTAATCTTTCGCATATGTCGACATTTTACATGAAATTTAGGCCGTACTGTGCCGTTTTCCAAATGCAGAGATTGCAGTTAGTTTATTGACTAGGGTTGAGATTATTAGGGCAGTGAGATGAGAGAACAACCTCTTCACTATCGATTGCGTCCATCAGTGCCCTGGCGCACTACTTTAAACCACTCCCTAATGCAATCATTGAACTGTCCCAACATGTAGAGGCCTGTTTAGCCTTTCAAGGAAAACATCTGAGCAGTGTTATTTCGCAAAAGCTTTTCTTTACGGATAGACGTTCTTTAAAAGTCAATGTTATCCAAAGGATGTTGTTCAGTTCTATATGCTCCAGCATTTTTTTTAGCCGCTACCTACCCAATGATGATGCTAACATGTCTAGCGCTGAACTCACCTAATTTTATCCAAGGAAGGATTAGCTTTTACATTTCTCCGTTTTATTTGTCCTAACGTTTTTCAAGCTACGGTGTTGTCTTAAATGAAAACTGAGTTAAACAATTCACGGCAAGATCTCCAGACCATTTTAATCAAACGTTCCCTTTGTTCCTCCGTTGATTAAGGGAATCGGTGTCTTTTGTTCTGTCAGAAAGCGTTTTTGGAAACGTTTCACTGAAGGCGGTGGCGGCAGTGTAATTAATTCTCCATTCAGTGCTTAATTCATTGTTAAGGGCCTGAAGACGTTTGTTATGTTTCATAGGCGGAGGCGACAGGAAGACCGTGATCTTCTGAGAAGGGAAAACGGGCGAGCCATCTACAGATATGTCAGTTATTTTGGCTTCAAAATACCTATGAGATTTTTCTCCCATTTTGTTTACTGCACAACGTGGCCCCGATACCAGACAACCAAACTTCCCGGGGTTATATAAGGTAATTAGGAGTAATGCTTATGTATCCTTTTCATCACAGAATCCAAGGTACACAAAAATACGCAGCAGTATCTTGAATAATGGTAACTCGACAAGCAGCATCTTGGCCAGGAAAACATTTTTATAACCAACAATTCCAACCGTTAGTACTGTTGCCACATTTGGCGACATAAACAAAATATTGGGATTTAAAGTCAGGAATAGATGGAAGTAGAAGGCAAATAAATATAACCTAATTTAACGCATTTTCTTCGGTTGACAGCAAACATATTTATTTACTTTTCCCACCGCTAACTTGTAGCTGGGCAGCCAACGACTTAATTTTCCTATTCGTTTTAGGGCAGATTATGGCCCACATATAAACAAAATTGCACCTTTTTAGATGAATTTGCTTCCACTCTTAGAAACCTAAGTAAGCATCTATTTCTGCATACTGATATATTGTTTGCTCTCATCCCTTACATTCTGACGTCTAGTATGGCCGATAAAGATCAAGGAGACTGAAATTGTCTTTTCTGGCTTATTAGCCATCGTCAGCCACTCATTTTCAGACCCAAGTTGAGCACCACCGGAGCGTCGAACTGACAAACTTTTTGATCAGAATGAAACGACGTAACCGTTAAGCCGCGAGTTGGTTGTCTCGTCGGTTTAGGCCAGGGGATACGGACACTCTTTGACACTCATATATCAACGAATGCCCACATCTGTATATACAAGGGTTGGAGCAAGGTACAAGACTACCTTGACATTAACTATCGGTATACCGTTCATGAACAAAACCGTTTGTTTTCTGAAATCTGTACAGCCCCTTTTTGAAAGCTTGCGCGCACAATCCATTGGTTGTTCAGGTCGTTGGAAGTTTAATTATTACCTCTTGTATTACTCCTATCTTGGTCTGCATTCATTAGTCTGGGATTCATGAAAGCGTCCGCCATATTTCCTAAAAACCGCGATTTAAGCAAGTTTCGATTCACATAAAACAATGGAAACGCTTGCCTGTTTTTGTGTTTAACAGAGGCTTCATTTTTCGTTCTCAAAACAGATCTGTGCTGTATTCTTTTAAGCCAATTTAGCAGAGGAGGCGAAAGAAAGGCTAAAAGTACAGGGGGTAATTGCTTACACCCATTCAAGGTTTTGACTGACCAATTTAGGAAGCATCAAATGCTTGGTGGCAAAACAAATAGCGATAACAACAAAAGGACCAACAAATTTATTCATACATTCAGACTGATAGATCACTCCACTATGCTTGTATTTCGATTTTAAGTTCTGCGTTAGAAGTTGTGAAGTTAGACACATCCCCCTTCAAATAAACGAAATTAACCCCTTGTGTTAGAACTCCTCCTCTATGCTGCCAGCATTTTAAAACTATTTCTGTTTTCATTTTGCCTTTATGAGTGCGTACGAACTCGTAGGAATCCTCTCAGTGAGCAATAACCCAGCCTCCCACATTCTCGGACACCCGAACAAAAAATGTAACCAAACTTCGAACTCTGCAGGCATTACGACGCGGCTAAATACGTGGAAACTTTGAATATGGTATGTGTACGCGACCTTCTAAAAGTGCACTTCATTTCAATTTGAGATTGCATCACTCAAACCACAACTACCCGAAAACAGATTTCATTAGCGTAGACGCCATTACACAAATACCGCAGTGAATATCCAATACTAATGGCCCAATTTCGATGAAGATTTGCGTTTCGGAATGATTGACTCTGTTCAGCGGAAATGACGATCGGCACCAGATCGGTCTGAAGGAGACAAAATGCTCTATATACAACTTGCTAAACAGCTGTTCGGCGACCTTCAAACTCGCCTACGAACCACTTCAAAGTAATCAATACCACGTTGAAATCACCCATGTGACGCACGTGCAATGTGCTGCTGTTGCAAGTGTTTGCTGATTGGAGGAAGCTGGCGTCTGGTTGTCTGGCTCGATGAGTTTCTCACCGTCTTTGTCCAGCCCTTCCATCCCGTTTTATTCGAGGCTACCGTGCGCATGTTCCTACCCGCGTGTCCAAAACCGCGACCCGTTTATGAATTTTACTCCTACTTCTGTTTCATTTGTCCTCTCGAGTGGTACCGCAAGTGCAGTGGGCGAGACCCTAAGGCTGTCACTAATTTGCTCAAGGACGCAGTTTGCTTCCTCTGCAAGACAGTGGACTTTTTTGACATGGACGAAATAGCCGAGGAGACAGGTAATCTGCCGGATTGGAAGTACTACATGCTGAAGGGAATATGGCCCTGGGAAGACGAAGATGACGACGATGACGTCGGGGATGGTGATGACGAAGATTACTAGAACAAATAAAACAAGGAATAGGCATCGAACCCGAAGATTTGGATGATTCTGACCGTATCTGAGTGCTATTTTTATGAAGAACCGTGTGAAACTCACAACAGGGGGCCTTTGGCCGTACGATCTGCCATAAAAGCATACTTCCTTGGCAATCCACTACTGACTCATCTCCAAACCCTACTATTTCTCTATCTTCTGTTGGTAAACTGGAGGACCAAAGAATAGAAGTAGGAATCAGCCCGATTACCAGACAATGTAATTGCTGTAACGTGCACATGTCGTCGGATTATAGTGGATTCCCCAATATTTGCCGTAATAACTTAACGCATTTCTTACCAGGCGTAAAATATCTGAGCTTGACAGGCTACAATCGGAGGGAATAACTGCGTTTTATCCAGAGCTGAAGGTCAGCCGGCAGTAACTTCCTAATGCTACCATTATGCCACCATGACTTGCAAAGACGCTAGGCCCTCCGCTGATGCCTGGCACTTAGGGACTTTACTGCATGCAGAGCGCGTAGGTGGGCTGTGTGATTGCCGATGCGCCCGCACCCCCTACTCCGTCGTCTTTTTTGTAATCGTAACAAGACAGGAATGAGGAGAGTAGGGTGAAGCAAATAAGCCCCAATTCTGCTTCACGTATTAATCGAAAATAAACTGGTTATCATTAATCCCGAGTCGGAATCACATTGTTGGCTATGTTGACTAAAAAGACAAAAATCCAAGTTAATATCTGTGAACTTCTTTGAAATAAAACTATTGTATCCATTCCACTTTCATTCTGCGACAACGAAATGTCTATCCCCCTGTTCCATCACACAGCGAGGAAACTTAAGGAGCATTCGCTTTTATTGGCTTTAATGAACGCAGTGAAATTATATTTGAAATAAATCTCAACTAGTTGTTACGATTAGAAATTACACATACGTATGCTAGGTAATAAGCAACGCTGATAACAACTCCGGCGTCTGTTAATCTGCATTGAGTTTAATCTGCGCATTCTATTGTCATGGCCAAACAGAGGAATGCTATTCTTATCGAATGGGCTTGCTGTTGTTATTACGTACGGGCGTCTGTTCAAAATGCATTTCCCTATGAGCTGCAGTGCAGAAACATTTGACTGGTACTTGATCAAAATGAGTACTAAAGTGTGACTACAAGTAAAATACAAGCAGTGGCATGCTGACACATTGGTGAGTTGTTGACACAGTCTTCCATGCAAACTGAGCTGTTTGAAAGGTAACACGCATACAGGAGGTAAAATATATTGACTCCTTTCGATTTTTTCGGAAAAAGGAAGAAATGTTGTTTTATACTCGTTTCTTTGGTAATTGCGGCCCGGTTAGTTGTTATGCACTGCCAAAAAGTGCATTTTACTTATTAAAAGGTTTCCACGTCGAATGAATGTGGGGAGGTTTGCACAATTTTCTATACAGTATAATATTTACTGATTTTTTGTTTAAGTCCGGCGGTGATACTCCTGTAAGCATTCAGGAAGTCCAGTTAGGCGAACGAACGTTTTCGATTAATTCATCATCAGGTACTACAATAATATAAGGGAGGGTAGAGTTAACGAATGTTTAAGCAACCAATCAGTAGTAATAAGGGGGATAGGGGAGAGAGGTATAAAGGGATCAAAGGGGGCCGAAGGCTAACTCAACATCCGCCCCCACGGTTCGTACCACGCCACGAAACAGTGACGAGCCCCCGACATTAAACATCCCCGTGCCACTCACGCCGACACCTTGCGTCTTCACACCTTCTAACAAAATGTGAGCCAAGGACGACGGGGCGACATGAACTAATCGTCGGGCCCCTTCTCCTCTCCTCTCCTCCCCTCCTCCCCCACCCTTTCCCCTCTCTGGTCCCCAATTAAAACTAGAATCTAACCCCTTTGACCCCTTTACACCTCTCTTCCCTTGTCCCCCTAATTACTACTGATTCGTTGCTTAAACATTCGTTAACTCTACCCTCCCTCATATTATTGTAGTACCTGATGATGAATTAATTGAAAACGTTCGTTCGCCTAAATTGAGTTCCTGAAATTTGTTGATTTTTTGGTACAGGGGAACCTCATTTAAGGAGTTTAATTCGTTCCGGCACCGAACTCGTCATGTAAAACGCTGATCCTGCACCAAGAAGCCAATCAAACTGCACTAGTTTACAGCTTGGCTGAAGGTGACCAAGGACCCACGCCCTGGGAGCAAGACTAAACCGCGGATGGGGCTACTCGTTACTCGAGGCAATGCGTTATTAAGAAGACAGTGTTAGTCTGACCCGTGGCCATTGAGCTATTGCGTGATGTCGGGAATGAGCAGGCACGGGGGACTTCAATAGACACACAAATCTTCTTTAGACAAAATAAGCAGTACTTAAGTTGGTGACCCGAAAAGAAGATAGGAATTTTGTCGTTTTGGTAGAACGTACCCAGATGTAGTAAGCTTTTTAAAATCAAATGCACACTCCTTGCTGATAAAAGAACAAGAATATTTTTTATGTTAGTGTGTACCTAAGTGAGATTGCAAAAAACACCGAAAAATGATGAAAAGTATTCATTCACTAGGTGAGAACTTTGCGCGAAAGAGTTGTACAGGTAAGTAGGGGGAGCCCAAACAATTGTTAGCACGCTTCTCTGTGTGATTTATCTTAGAAACAACGCATATATTGCTAATTAATGCCGCCTAGCTTGCGTACTATTTACCTGCTAAAGGCCTACCTAAGTTTCACCATTGCTACGTCGTTCATTCAGCGCATACAGCTAAAATCTATCAAGTTTTCCGAACGACTACAATGTGTAAGTTGTCTTAGTGTAGAGATTCTGCATGTTATACTACAGTAGCCGCCGAAGACCATGCAACGCTAATTATGAAATTTACCTGGACAGGTTGGCATATATTTGAAAACACCATCGTGATTCATTCAGTTTATTGAATTCTGCAAAAGCCTTTTACTTAGCTAAATCGTCATTTTAGTTAGGTTTCTTACGAGAACTAACAATTAGTTTTGGGGAAGTTGGGAGTAGGCTCATATAGAAGGAATTTTTCTATT
>UYRU01042637.1:12361-24426 GCA_900617775.1 Dibothriocephalus latus | reverse complement strand
TACTACTACTACTACTACATGTAGTAGTTCCTCTTTGATACTATTAGCCCTTCTTTTATACGGTTAGTACAAACCTAGGACGTTACCAATGAAATTTCTTGCTGCTTCCCGAGGATTACACCATAACTTTCACTGTCTCACAGTCTGATCTCGTGTTGGAGCACCTTTTATCGGTGTGCTTTCAATCCGAAATACCAGAAGCCAGCACGCTACCCGTTCTAAAGGGGATAATGGGTTGCAAAGTAATTCTGCAGGAATTATGTGAAAACCAGCATTAAAGTGCGGAAAGAAATGTTGAACAGTTTCTGTACCTGCAATGCTCGATTTTATTCGAAACTCTACATTGCCGATGAGACCTACCACTGCAAATACTCATAAGAAACCTTATTACTTATCATCAATTGTAGATGCTCTTTCTTACAGAAGGACGTTTGTCCCTGCGGGGCACCCTTTTACAGTTATTTGAGCATGCGTAAGCTTTCTTGTTAGCCAGCACTCAAAATATTATATGACAGGCAATTAGATACTTGCTGCACCCCGTACCCTGTTTCCTTTGAAGTTACAAGCGACGTTGTTTAGAACCGGTGTGTTCGGTTCCAGTGACCAGCAATCAGAGCTGGTGACTTTTAAAATGCGTTTTTTTCTGCATATTTCAAACAGGGAACGCTTAGCGGAAATGCGCCATTTTGTTCACCTCGAAGAAGAGTTTTCAAGACCACCGTTGAGCGAGAAAAAGGCGGCCAAGCTCTTCGATGTCTCGTCTATGCCTGAAATAGCTAAATCAGACTCGAGTGGCGGCTCAAATACTGCCTCTTGCGTATCAGTTCCTTTGCGGCACGAAGAAGACGCCGAAGACGACTTCCAGCCCAACGATCCCTTCTACGATCGGTCACCATGGTTTAGAGTTATTGGCCGGTAAGTATGTTGGTTGCTATCATTCTCCTATGAATTGAACGAAATGCGGCACGATTTAATTCCTAATTCATATGACCAAAAAAATTCTTTCAAACTGCGGAACTATTACGGACTGAGTTCAGGCGACGTGACATCAACGTTCGCATTGAAGATTCTGCAGCTAACGTAGAATTCACCCTGAGAAACCAGTTTATAGGTTCAAACACACTTGTGAACATAATATTGCCAGATATTTGGAGAAGCAGATATTCTTTGGCGTATAAAAGTAAATTTAACTAGTGAATTTTTGAGTCTGGTGCCCCAGCTCGTCTTCGGAATAACAAGAACTGTGCAATGAACAGCTAAATCTTCACACGTGCGGAAAAAATCAGTGGTAATATGGGGTGAGACCTGATTGGCAGGTGTGGCCTCAGCCAATCTGTGTCGTGCGGTCTTCGTCCTTTCCGCCGTTATTTGCCATGTTTATAAATACCATTCAACTCTATGTGGCGGTCGATGCACGAATCATCAGAGTGCATGACCTTAAGTAATTCTCGGCCAGTTTGAAGGGAGAAGCTCCGAAGATACGTGTTTTATCCCATGCAAAGATGTTCCTGTGTAGAGCCAATGCATAGCCTCTTCGGACAACTGATCACGTCTCTTCCCGGCCAATTGGTGTTCGTGGATGCGTGTTGAGCCGGATCTTCATGTTTGGCCACAGTGTACAGTATCATAACCTCCGCATGGGATTTTGTAGATCACTTCTTTCTTATTGAGGTAGCTCAATATACCTTATCACAAGCTTTACATGGGATTTTGAAGATGGCTTCTTTCTTATCGAGGTAGCCAACCCTATCTATAGGGTGTACACTAACTGAGTGCGTAAAGTAGCCATCGGTTTGTGCGCCACTTTTATTTGGTGTTTCCGCAAGCGTCTTTCAACGAGTCCGGACACATTCCTTATATAAGGGAGGATTCGCTGCGTATTTGTTTTGGCGCTTGAGTGAAACTACCTGTATCCTTTTTGTTGCGTTGTTGTTGTTGTTGTTGTTTCATGCATCGGCGTACAGAGTCTCTGAGAAACTATTACGGGAAAACAAATCAAAAGGATAATTGAGCTCGATTCGGTAGGCTTCTTCGTCAGAGCAGTGTGTTTTCGCTCGGCGAAGCAGACTGTTGACGCCACTCCTTTTATGAGAGATGGGGTTGTTGCGCTCATAGTTTAGAATAACGTCCACATATGCTTCTTTGCGATAAACTGATGTTTTTTATGTTCCGTCAGGATTTCGCTGCACGAGAACATCCAGAAATGGGAGTTTGTTGTTAACTTCCTTCTCGAGCGTGAATTGAATTGATGTGGTCGTGGAGCGCTTTGAGTTGGTTCTTTTTAACGACAACAAATGTGTCGTCTACATATCGTTCCCATAACTTAGGGTTAATCAATGGAAGGGCCGTTGATTCTAGCTTCGGCATTGTTATTTCGGCAAGGAATCCAGGTGTGGGTGACCCCATTGGAGCTCTTTTTAATTGTTGAGAGTAGTGATTATTGAATGAAAAATTGGTTTCTAGGCCAAGGTCCACCAGTTCAAGCGAGGCACCTGCAGGAACCTTCGTTTCGTAGGTCCTAAGGACTTCCTCTGTGTATTGCCTTGCTACATCAAGTGGTATGGAGGTGAAAAGGGAAACGACGTCGAAGGAGACCATTACCTCGTCATCGGAGACTGTGATTCCCCGTAGTTTCTGAAGAAACTCGATAGAATTCTGAATGGAAGTTTCATAATCCTTCGTAAGTTTGTTGAGTTGACGGAATGGCCAATTGGAGCTTTTGTAGTTCAGTACGCCGATTAATGAAACTATCGGTCACAGGGGAATTTCCGATTTGTGAACATTGGGTAATCCGCAGATCTTCGCGATGGTTGCCTCGGATTGTTTCAGGCATTTTGAGATATCTCCTGACAGTTGTTTCGTCCCTGTAAAGCCTTTCAGCAATTTGTCAATAGATGGCATTTGCTTCTTGGTAGGGTCTGTGGGTTGAGCTATCTTATAATAGTGATAGCATTTTCTGCTTGCAGTTTGATTTGTTCAAGATAACAGTTGAGTCTCATTTGTCTGCGGGAAGTGTGATTATAGTTTCATCGGTTTTTAAGCTTTAAGTGCTTTCTTTTCTTCAGAGGATAGAGATGAAAATTTATTCCCATCTGTTAGGGCATGGACAGCACTGTTTCGGATTGTAAACAGCGCATCGTCATCGAAGCCTCCTGTTAATAGGATAAACTCCAAGCTGGCTAGGAAGTCCAAGTTATTAGCATCAGAATGGTTTTATTTCATCCCTTTGGAAAGCACACTCTCCTCAGTTGCTGTGAGGGCTCTGGAAGATAGGTTCAGAACTTTTGCTGCAAATTGTTGGTTTGTAAAAGCGGGCTGAAAACATCTTTTTCAAACTTAAATTTCTTGAGATGTGTGTTTTCCAGTTTAAACGAATAAATTGCCAAATATATTTGCCCTCATAAGCTTGCATTAGAAAGTGCTGATTATCGTAGAATTATCCGACTGGAATTGTTTGTATGCTCCCCCTCAAGACGCGGGAATAGAAACAGTAGGTAATAAGTTAAATCCCCGGAAGAGCAAGCGTTCTCGTATCCTAGATCTTACACCAAGCCAAACCCTAACTGTAACTCAAACTCTTACCTTTCTCTGAAACCTAGCCTTAACCTTAGGCTAACCCTTACCCCAAATTAGTCTACAACTGATTGCTTCGGAAATGAGCGAAAGCCATGGGTGGTTCTTGGTCCCAGGTCCTGCAGGTGCGGTTATACGTGCGTTTCTCATCGATTAATCCTTCGTAAAGCAGGTACTTTAGCAACATGACTCGGTCCCTGCACACGAGGGAGAGGTGCTGGAGGAGTTTCCGATGATGGCAGTAGGATCTAGAAATGTGAATGCGACTTGAAGTTTTAAGCCCTTACATACATATACTTTTTGAATTGCGCTTTTAGGCGTGACATTAAGACCACTGTGAAGAACGCTATACGTTAGGTCCTCGTCTCATAGATCGTGTGTTTAAAGTTTTGATTATTCTTTTTCTATCGCGGTGTTACTAAGCGCACCAGCTTTCCCCTATTCCCTCTCTCCTCCGCAGGTGCTACATCTACCTTGCAAACCTCTTCTACGGTGTGAGTCAGGAACATGATATTGCCCTGATTGACCGAAACGGCGAACCTGCCGGCTTCATCCACGTCCTAGTCGAACCACTACAGGCTGTGACAGGGGCTGGGGAGGAGAAGGAAAAGGGAAGCAAAGAGGATTCGAAACCAGTGGTTGGAAAATGTCCTTCCCCACTCTTTTCGCCTAATGCGGAGGGCTGCCAACGCAGCGGTCAGTCAACTCTGGTATTCAAGGACGCGGAGTACTTTCGTCAGGTCAGTTGTCCCCAGTGAGCATGTTTATTCAAAGTAAGTAAGATGATTTCATTTCCAGGCTTCTTTCTACTTTCATGGAGACCAAATCGGTTCCGTAATTGCTGCCGGTGTTTCAGGGATAAAAAGTTTAACTTTGTAGCTACAGAAATATATATGATAGTGCGAGGGTTTAGCGATCTGATTACGGAATGCAGATGTTCCGTCGTGCCCTGGACCTCACTCTGGAGCCTTAGCAGAGGCAGCTGCATGGCAACGCATAACATATGATGATAAGGTGGAATGGACAAAGAAGAGAGTGACCGAAGTGACTATTTCTAGCTTTTACGCTGTCATCAGCCAATCACCAGTCACCAAAATTGCCATTCCGGTCTCCGTAGTCTTTGTCAGTTCCAATTTTTCGAAATATATCTCAGATCGTCTGTGAAGCTTTTAGTAAGCTCTGGGGCACAAAAGAATATACATATTCCTTACCCAGAGGGTCCACGACGTAATGGTATAATGTTACGCTACGTTACCGGAAGGTCATGAATTAGAAACTGGCGTGATCCACACCTGGGATCGGGTATGAATGGCTGATGAGTACCAGTAAGCCGGAAATCATCATTTCGGTCTCCGTTGACTACGGCGGTAGTTTATTTCTGTCTATATATATCTTAAGACGTTATACATCTATGTTCACTGGAAGGTAAAGCTAATCATGCTTGTGTTAAGGTTTTTAAACTTTCATCGGCTTTGAAATCCTTCAGAAGATAAATTGGTGCAAATACGCTTGTTTTTGATAAATGCTTGGTCGGGCCTTTACGTTTATATGACAATTAACTAAGTAAACTATACGGGTTGGTAAAAAATATAGTGTGTTTATCAGGGGATGTGGACGGGGGGGTGAAATAGGGGTGAAATATTTGATCATCGTAAGGGAGGACTGGTAGCCGAGACAGAGGATAAGCTTCGGGCTGTTGAATTAGCGACTTTTGGCTATGCTAACTGCGGCACAGGGACGAAGTTCTTTTGGGCGCACAGGACCGGTCGGGGTAGCCTGTCGGCAGCCGTTTCTGCCATAGGCAACAGACGCTGTCCAAAGAATTTTGAATAGCTTGAGGGTACCTCGTAGATCACTCGGAAGGCCTCTTTGGCATCCACTCGATGGGTTGAGTCTACCAGGTGCGCTAGAACGGCACTGTTAAAATCCTTTGTCTCTTTCTTAACCATGCTGGAATATGTTCTATTACTCGTTTGGGCATAGCTTGTTTAGGTAATTACCATAAAAATATAGAGGCCTGATGGGAATTTGTCGAAAACAAACGTATGTTCGCCATTTTGTCTTCTGAAATTTCCCATGAGCCTTTGAAATTCCCAAGAGGGAAAACATGTTATCGTGTTAGTTTTCATGCAAACTTCATTGGTGACTTTTATGTAAACGCTCCGATTGATTTACCGGTTGCTCTTTTGAAGGCCTGCGATAGTCTGGAGATTGTGTTTCCTTTGCGAAACAGAAGCTGAAAGCCTCACTGTCCTTTTGTGTGTATTTCGAAGGTCTGCTCGGATGGTCGTTGGAACGATGAGCGCCTGGCGTTTGGCTCACCCGGTCCTTTACCAACGCGAATGCAAACGCCACTAACGGTCATGCCAGAAAGAGGCGATACCCTAGTGGAGGAGGAGGATGATGATGAACGCAACACGCCCAGGGTCCAGCACGGACGTTTCTTTCCAGCTGACAGCACCACAAGTAAGGCGCCTAAATGTGCTCCATTTTTCACTCGAAACTGAAGTAGAATCCTACTTTGGGTTCCAGATCAGCACGCAAAAGACCCATCCCCTTCTAATAAACGGCCGGATTTAATAAAGAATATACAGCTTGGGCAATAAAAGGAAATATAAATGGAAAATAAAATTTGTTAAAGTAGAAAAAACAGTAATAACTATTTAAATAATCTAACGCTTGTCAACCGAAAGCGTGCCATAATTAAAATCTGCAATTATGCAAATATTGGCAAATAACTAAACAAATAACTAACTAAAACCAAAATCAACTGGCTAAAAACGTAAAGTCACGCAAGGTAAACTCATTGAAGTAAAAATGACCTAAAACTAAAATGGGAAACCTAACGATGAACTGAAAACTAAACTGAAAAGAACATTTAAATATAAATATGTTAAATAATGCAAGTAGAATAAACTGACGCAAAGTTACTTCACATGTGCACTGAATTTATGCGCGGATCTTCGCGCCGCGAACTATACTAATTTAATTCCAGAACAGTAAGTTAAACCTCAAGTAATTTGAAGTACATGACACTCTAACCACCAAATATTTTTTCAGGAATATCGAGAGACCTAGAAAACTATAAAGTATAAGTAAAAAATGTTCAAATTTGTCACACCAAATATACTATAAGTAAGTGAGAAATGTAAAGAATTTTCCATTTTTATTTATGGTGCGTTATTTTGTTGCCAAAACATTAGATTATTAAAAAAGAAGTCTGGGACCTAAAGTAGAATTCCACTGAAACTGACCCGCTCGGGTTATTAGTGTTTCGTCCTTTTTGTCATGTTTCTCCCTAGTTGACTCGCCCATTGTGCGACTGAGTGCATTTCCAGCAATTTATTCCAGCATACCACCGTTCTCCGTGGAGTAGATGGAGGTACTCGTGACGATAGCAGTCAAATAGAAGCCGCAGCCATATGCCTTACCAGGTCATAGATGAATTGTTTCGTCATTAGTGACTTATCTGACTATTTATCTAGCAGTGGAGCGTACGCCAAACCCAGTGATAACAACTATCAAGGCAATACGGTACTATTAAACAAATAGTACAGAATAAACAATGTACAAACCTCAACAACGGATATAGAAAGTAAAGAACAAGGGAGTTGATAAAATCGCCTGACTCAATACAAGGGAACAACACAAGTTCAACCGCCACGCAGGACAAAACTGGTCATGGGAGAGCGTGTGTATGTTAGTTGGAGAGTTGGTGTGGCTCTGATTGTATATGATTTCATGAGGCAGTTTACACGGTCTTAGGATTGGTCTAAAACACTAATGCCGAAAGAGTGGAGAGGGAGGCAATATAAAAGTGTCAGCGGTCGGGGGTGTTAAAGTAGCCCTCGAAGTGCATCGGTCTGGGCCAAACGCTGTTCTGGTAAGCCAAAACCGAGGGAGGGAGCTAGTGTTTTCGAGTGCTACTCGAAACAGTTGTCCCTTGAGGCAGTGAGGGCCGAAAGTATTGTTGGAAAAGCCGATCAAAACGCAAGGAAGCCGAACGGGAGAGTTGGGGGACAATACTCAAATACCACTGGCACAAGTGTAAATTCGAGTGACAACAAAGGTCAACAGGAGGGCAGTATTCTTGGCGAAAGGGACACGGGCACGCGGTTCGGAGAAAGGGGGAAGCCTTCATAAGAGGGAGACAATCATGTGTAGGTCGAACAGGAGTTTCGCTGGAGAAAGAACGTGGAGGATTTCAAACTTGTTTAGCCGGAAACAAAATGAATATTTAGCAGCCAGCAATAAAAGGAAAAGCGATCAAATGTGTACAATAGTGCGTCTCTGTAAATGCGGCCTTAAAAGCCCAAAAGAATGAATGGCATATGCTGTGTGATTGACTATAATCTGCATTCCAATCAGTCTTTAATGTAAAATTAATAAATATGCGTCCATACTCTATTCGCAAAAGTTATAATCTCATATTACACAGTAAAAACTTCTAATGCTAAAAGTGAAAGTTTCAGAATACCTCGTGGCAGTAGCTGGCGTACGCTGAAATATTCTATGCATTGACGAAAAATGGTGTCCCTCGCAACTTATTGTAGTCTGCCGGCAATACCATCTGTCTGATAACAGCTGTTACGGCTGTCAAGGCTTCCTTCGAGGCCCAAGGCGGAGCAGGACAGATGAGTTCCGTTAGCAGTCGGTGAACGTTCATCAACGAGGGTCAATACCTCCTGACCTCAATTGGCTCGTGGCTCATCGGTTAGGGCGTTTGACTCTGATAAAAACGGTCGCCAGTCAGAGGCTCGGGTGGGGCTCCATTTGGGTCTGAATATGACTGCCTGACGATGGCTAAATGGGGGAGCTTTAGCGAACCCCGTGGCAGTAACTGGCCGATGCTGAAATGTTCTAAGCAAGGGTGACACATGGTCTTCTTCACGACTTACAGTAGTTTACTTTGAGAACACAACTGCGATTGCTATACATATAGTAATGGGCGGTGACTGATTGCCTTGCGAGAAACGTCTCAATCTGGAGCCCTGCCATCGGCTGCTCATTGGCTAGTATGTCCAAGAAACGAAAACATGAGTGACCTAAGTAATCGGTGTAGACTCACTCGCCACTATTGGTCAGTCATGCACAATCCCAGGCCTTTTTACCGGCCCCTGATTTTCAAAATCGCTTTCGCGGAACGTATGTTACTTCTCAGAAGGAATAACGATTTTCCGATTCAATTTTAGCATATATTTTTGGAAATATGTCGAAAATACTAAGATGCGTGCAAACTCCGCAATGTTGCTTTATACTTTGTATGTACAACCAAACCTCACAACCCACTAAAGCGAACTCGATTGTAACTCCTTAGTAGGCGTCTGCGTTTCTTACAGGTGTGACCGTAGATTGCTCTTGCTGAATTCCAAAATCCTGACACAAATTAAGAAGTGTGCCGAAATTGTGTTTTTTTAATACGTAAGGGTCAGAGAAGCACAATTCGACTTATGTTGTTTGACAAAATAATTTTTGTTAGCAGAAGACTTAGTTTTCTGATGAACGTAGGGACGACTGGAACCGCTATGAGAGCTTCACGAAGCGTTCCGCGAGAACCATTTTTGCAATTCCAGGTGAGCTGCACAGGAAGACGTGGATGAGTTTTATGTTTGCCTAAGCAAGACACCGCAATAGGAACGCCCCGACAAAGAGAAATAGGTGGGTTGCGATGAATTTCAGGATGGCTAAATAGTTCCGTGTCCTACCCTAATAATAGCTCGAACATAAAGCTAAACTGTAGCCTTAATGTGAAACCCAGCCCCCCCGCCACCTAAACCCCATACTTTACACTAATGCAAACCTTTATTCACACCATGCTCCTGACACGGCAACTCTGTTCTTATCCTTAAAACTAAACTTTGCCTCAACCTCCCCCCAGCTTAATCTAAGGCCTAAGTTCCTCGGAAGTTGGCGCGAGGCCACATGTATTGTGGGTGGGGTGGCCCTGTTCCTGTGTATTCATTCTAACTCATCGGACCAGCTGCTCCAGCGCATCCGCTATTGCTGAGTTGCATTTGCATTTCTTTCGATCCACAGGAAACCATGCAGATGGCTTGTTGTCTGATTGCGCGCTAGGTTTGAAACCTTATCTTCGGAAACATTTGCCACAACTGGCGAGGCTTCATTTAATCAGTCAAGACGCACCAGTTGCAGTCAAAGGAATATTATATCTCTAGCGATCTCGACAGCCGGCTGCCTGGCTTTGCAGGTTTCCTTTCAAGGGTGCTTACTCGAGAATCCGAAGCTTCTCAAAGAAAGACTCAAGGAGCCTTGAGTAGTTGGACAAAAATATACGCGATTCGGCAGCCAATTTAACCGAGAGACAGCTGGTTCAGTTATTAATTCTTGTGAGGAAGAAGATGATTCGATCGCTCGGACAACACTTTTATTTGCCTAACTTTTGGACATCCGTCATGGATTCTTCATCAAAGCCATGAGTAGAAAATATCTACAGAAACTGGTGATACATGCATAGGAAGTTGCAGTATTTATACAGTTTTTCGCTAGAGTCATGTATAAAACCTGGTGCACTTGCGGACAAAGAGACTACGTCGGAGAAACTAGCAGATCTCTCAAGATGCGAATTGCCGAACACGCGGCAGCAGTATGACAAAATGCTACCAATTTTCAAGTTGCGGCTCACTGGACGAGAACCGGCCACACATTCATATTTGATGAGGCCGAAATTCTCGCAAGAGGTGATAATCGTGCGAGCCGAGAATCACTTGAGACATGGTTCAAGGGCTCCCAGTCCATAGGCAAGTGCAACAACTTGCCAAATCTATATTCGGTGCTGAGGCTCAATTTGGCCATAGAATGTGGCCCCTTGGGGAACGCACAGGCCACCGCGTCGTCCTACGCCAACACCGGGGATCCAGACGGCTGAGCAATCGTCACTTCCAATTCCACCACGCGTGATGCAAGTTCAGCAGGTTACGGGCCGCACACCGGTCATCAAACAACCCACATACAAGAAGTCAGTTATTGGTACTTGTTGTTATTTATCATAAGTGTGTAGTAAGGAGTGTATCCCATAGAACGGCAACTTCCTGTGCATGTATTACCCGTTTCTGGTACTATTTTCTGCTGTCTCCGATGAAGAATCGGTGACTGAGGTCGAAACGTCGGGCGAATAAAAGTGTTGTTCCAGCGATTAAATCTCCTTCTTCTCAGTTACTTTCTGGGACTCACATATTCCCTTATCTGGCTAGGGACGCAGCGTCGATTGGCCTAGAACGTCTGCCAAGCCAGGCCCGGCCTAAGAAATCAATTAACAGACGGTATGACTGCAGGTCCGCAGCGGTGACTGCAGGAGCAGGCTGTGAAGAAATCTTTTTTGGCTAATGGGAAACGTCGATTGGCTGTTTGACCTCCTCAAAAAAAGCAGTTATCCTCATTCAACTGCCCAGTAAATCGAGCTACTTGATTTACCATCTTCGTCTTCTTCAACCACTAGGTGACACGGAGCCCGTGTTCGATAAATACCAGTATGATGCACCCTGGCTGACAGCTGACGACCTACCAAGCCATCTGCGTCTCGGCTGCCAGTTCCAGTTTCGCGTGACCATCCTCGAGGTCCATGGCATTTGCAATGTATTTGATGACATCTTCTGTCAGTTTTTGTGAGTGCCGTCTGTCCATATTGGACACCTGTTACCGTCTGCTACTTTCCTATTGCTCGTATTTACCATTTGACACAAGAAAGGAATTTCTCTATGCTTTCCTGCTTTTTTTAATGATGCCAGCCCGTTTTCTAGAAATCTAAATTTTTCATGTTTTGCTCTGATTTTTACAGTGATTACAATAGCAATTTAAGCTTCCACGCAAGACCAGCTTCCTAAACCTGATAGCGCTCCCTTCTTATGCTCCTAGCAGGCGACGACCCAGGTAATTTAAATACTTTAGTGGAATATTATAAATCACCCGGATGACTTTGTTGAGGTCCACACGATGTTCGGAATCAAACTTGTGGACGAGAATGAATCTGTTTGTGTTCCTGACTGCACCTTTTCTCCGCCATGCCGGGAGACTTTCCCTTATTCTTTTGAATAAGCGCCTATTCGTGCGACCAAAATAACCTTCTGTAGGTTCATTAGTTCTGAAAGTGTTTTTTTAGAAAATTTTATCCATGTTGTGGCACAAGCTTGCCTTATATTTTCTTGCTCCGACAATACAGCGGTGTATGTAAGTTATTGCACACCACGTTGCACCTCGAAGGAATTGAGCATTAAGATGAGTGGAGTCGTCATTGATGCATACAATGATTTTTGTACTTCACGCATACGTCTTCAGAGGGTGGTAAATTTGGAGGCAGAATGACATTATCAAAGAAAAAAACAGGCGAGATTGGAATGACAGTTTCTGGTTTATTAACTGCCATTAACTAGTCGTACGTAACTTCGGGTTTTGCAATACTCGAGGTTCAAATTCGCGACCTGTTGATTGGAAGTCCAACGCACTCGAGAGGACATCGATCCCGTAGTTCTGTGTCG
>UYRU01042626.1:0-14370 GCA_900617775.1 Dibothriocephalus latus | reverse complement strand
AATTTTTTAAATCAAGAGCATAATTCAAAAGTTTGGTTGAAATGAGATAGGCTTTTAACTTAATGTCCGTTTTTCAGCATGCAAAATGTAGTCGATGCAACGTTGGCTTTAAATTGTGGCCACCGTACGAGAACTCTATCCTCGTGAAATGTAAGCTGAGATCAATAGCATACGAGGGGTGGCCTTGAAGTCATAATTATTTATTCGGCAACGAATGCCTCTACGATCTACCAACGAACACAATTGATAGAGTAGCGTGTAATGAGGGATGTTGACAAAGGGGATGGACCTGTGTAGAGGATTGGGACGTTGTTAGCACGCTGGGGACAGAAAAAAAACTTTGCATAAACTTTCATCGCTCAATTGAGCTGTTTTTCTTTACCACAGAAACCAACCAAAACTCTAGCAGTAATACCATTGACTGTGTTTGTTTGAGTCTGCATTCGTTGCCGCGTTAGTAAAGTTGAGTAAACTTTCGTTGATGGTAATTTATTTAAGACGGCATACTAAATAAACTGCTATTCTTTCATCTAATGTCTATTAGGTGCGGCATACATGGCCCGACAGGTTTTCAGCTGCTAGGAATATATTCAGTTCTTCTGTTTTAACGGTGCTGAATGCCTGCAGGATATGTTGTTTACTTCTGCTACCTTCTGAAAACGCCTTTGTTTAGGTTCTTATTCCTTGTTGGGAAAAAACGTATACGCCATAGGGACTAGGCTGGATATTTCAGCGATAGATAAACCGTGGTCATGCTATTTTCAGCTAAAAACTGGCAGAGTTTTTACCTTTCATGGACAGGCGTGTTGTCGTGGTGCAGAAGTCAGTATTTCGATCGCAAAAAAATTATAGCTGCTTTACACTGCCGCACGCAGTGGTTTTTGTGTTTGCAGATGGTAATGGTGATTGGTTCTCTGTGGTACCATAAGAAAAGAAATCCAACAGGAATGGCTCATTTGATTTCAAAAGTAAAGAACAGTCATTAACTCAAACTTTAATCAATAGACGTTGAGGGGAAGGGCCAAAGGGCTTTAGCTTCAAGTGACATTTGACCATCTGCCTGTCTTAAAGCTTTCTGCTCATAAATATTTAATTGAAGAAAGACTTTATGGCAGTTTTAAAAGTGTCTACCTTTGAGATGTTTTAAAATCATACAATGTCTATTCAAATCGCATCGTATCTGCCTATTTTGTATCGCACCTTATGCATTTGCCGAGTATTATTTATCCTTGCTCTTATATCTGTGCCTATATACCGTGAATAAACTAATCTGCACCGAGCACAGAAACTAATTTTTAAGGAAATTAAAAAGTTACATGGCTCCTTTATTTACCTGAGGACGGCTTTCTATGGGTCACACGGAAATTATGCAGTTGGTAGACTGGAGATTCCAAATGCAATTACTAGGGTAAATCACACCCTGAGTTGTTATTTTATCGTCAAATTCAGATTTTAGAGGCAGGTAAATAAGCATTAATGCACAAGTCGACATCTTGTCATGTCTGAAACATTCTGGGCTGATGTTGCTTTAAATCGCGTTTAAAATATCACCAAAGAAATCCTTAGTACGCCTAAACGTGTTTTAGAAGTTTTCGGTAACATTTCATTAGCTCAGTCTTTGCTGAATCACGCCGAGAGTAAAACGAAAATTAACGGTTATAATCAACTTGAGCACTCCGTGCTCGTTCATAATACTCCTTGATGCTTAATGCCTGATCTCAGTACGGTGTGAATTGGAAGGCAATCTGGTTACGCCCATTTCTATTCTGCAATAAAAACCGATTGTACATGTCCTTTCCTTGGGAGTTTAACGCTATCTCAAATTATTAAAAGAATCATAAAATGGGAATATAAAATCACAGCGTCGAAGGTACTGCATGCTGATTATGGACCAAGCACATCTTTATTTTTCCAAAAAAGAATATAGAAGTGGCGATAGCATTTTAGGAGACGTGACGGTACACCTGCGTGTCACAGATGACTGCTGTCCCTCTCTCGCTGTCGAGTGACGCCACAGCCGCCAAGTACACGGTGATCAGGTCCCTGGTGAGGTCGTATCTGCTGCCAAGGTACTTGGTGTCGCTGGTAGATGTAGTAGTACAATGGAAGTTCATGTCATGTTGATCAGTTTTTCTCTGGAAAACCGATGCTACACCATACAGCAACATTGACAAAAAACCCGTCTGGAAGATGTTTGCTATTTACTGCGTTGAAACTGTGATATAAGATCAGTTTCAGTTGAAGTGTGTTCTATTCACTCAGAGAATAAGCCTTAGGTGGTTACTCCCATTGTATTAGGGTTTTCTCTGACCCGAATCTTCGTTGGCAGTTTAAGGGTTGACGTTTTAACGTCATGTCGCCGTTAAATGGCCACTTTCTACAAACATGGTACGCATCCTCGGCCTTCTTTCGTGCCATTTAGCTTACGCAAGGTAAACAACTGTGGTCTTCTTTTGGTTATTTCTGCACTGACAACCAGACATAACAAGATAGACCATCGGGCAATATCTACGATTGTTAGGCATGTCCGTATTGAAGGCTCAGACAGTTCGGGTGTGTCAATTGATCACGAGTAGAACATTTGGCCGATTATCCGGGCTCTAGTGGGTACCGGAAATACTGAATTTGAATGTCAGGGTATGCTCCACTTTTAACAGCTGGATAAACGATTTTTGTTATAAGGTCATTTTAGTGTAGACTAGATAAATTTTCACTCTTGAGTATTTCAAGGACGGAGAGCAAACTGTCCGTTGTGTGACACTGAAATAGCCTATCCATTAGGTTCATCTGCAACTAGATTTACCTACCGTGGAGATCACGGTAATCATAGAAATAGGATATTCAGAAGAGTGATAATCGTTGAGCAAATACAGCAAGCCAATGACACGTAATGGGGCGCATGTGTCCTTATTTGTTTCCTTAACAATCATGAGAGTGTAAAGATCCACTCGGAACCAGCCTGTAAAGGAAGGGGTCTATTACATCTATTAGTGTGTTTTGATTTAGCTATGATTATAGATGGGCAGAAAGGGGGACCAAGAAAGACTAACTGAAACCGAGATATTAGTTTCTAGCATATAAAACATAATCAGACAGCCTTACACAGTTCTAGGTTCGGCTTAGCTAGGATTGGGGCCAATACGGTTTGTTCATTGCCGGGCAATTAGCCTGTGGCACAAAAAGCGGAGCTTGAGAATCCTAAACGGTTAATTGCCAAAAATAAGGGGTTCAGATTATAGGTCACGCATGCGCGGAATGGTGTGCAAAAGTCTGACGAGTTTTGGAACAGGATTTTTCAGTTTCCATTCACAAATCGAAATGAAAGTCTGCAGGTCGCAGTGAAGGGCCGAATTACTCGCAGTTGCGTCATACGGCGACATAGAATCTGTGGATCATGTGTCCGGGTCTTTATCTAGTATTCGTACTAAGCGCCTTGTAAGTCGATTAATTAGAGCACAAACCAACAAGTTAAACACACGTTGGATTTCAAATCAGCTTAAAAACAATTCTGTAAAAATACCATTTTTAACTATTAAATATTATTGGTTACTTATTCGGAGACCTACTACATAGAGTCATGAGACCCGCAACCCCTGTATCGCCATATTATGTTAATGGTGTATTATATATTCGATTGCAAGTATTTGGGATGTTGATTCAGCCATGATAAAAAGAAAACAAACGACTACCTGCAATCTTAATAGATGAGTTCTCTTGCACCACAATTAATTAAAAAAGCACATTTTTAAGAAACACTTACCGACACAGTAGTACACATTTTTATCATATTTCTGCAAACTTGAGATTTTATCTGAGCCGCAAAGTCATTTTCAGCGAGGACAGTATAAGTTCCGAACACCGAACTTTTGCGCTCTAACTTAACCTCAAGATCCTAGGCAGACGCAGAAGAAAGTGCAGTCAATGACGAAAATGAAGGAAGATTTATAATCTTACAACGTTTAAAGTTTCACCACAAAGCGAAAGATGGGAGCCAACTGACTTAGAATAGCCTTTAAGGCAATAATTCCAAAACCCAACGAATTCCTAATGCGTTTCCTCCAGCGAAAGCTTATGCCATGAGGTGCTGTGAAATGTACTCACACGATATATTTTATATAAGTTTGAGTAACCGCATTATAAGCCCTGCCATTTGCCTCAGTAACCTGTTTTCTCGAGAATAATATAAGCAAACCTCTTAAACCCTATATAACGTGGACAGTTTATCCTATACAATTTTAGCCATAATTTCAAGTTAGAAATGTATTTACTATAAAGTACAGAACTTTCCAGAGAATGTACAGCGCCTCCCTACACCAAGACATTTTTTTCAAGGTATTCTGCTTTTCCCAGGAATGCTCCGCAACGAGTATTTTTCTGCGGAAGCTAGGCACAGTTGAAGGTATATGGCTCTTGTGATATTTAGCAATAAAACGTCTGTTATGGGTTTAAAAGATACCATCTTTTAATATGACAGGATGATAATGGCATTGTAGCACGCCCAACAATAACAGGCCACAACGTTCCAACATCGGTTTCTGCTCTAGTATCTGACACACTCGAGGTTTAGCCCCGCCTACATCTGCTAACAATAAGCCGTTTAATAGCGCAAAGAAATTTTTCTTAAGGTTATGATAAATTTGCTAATGCGGATCCAACATTTTGCTTGCAATTACTTTTTCATTATGCTCCATGATCTATGAATTCTGTAAAATTTAGTTGGTCTTACTCAGTCTCGACAAGCTTGTCTTATGCTGGCATTTTTATACAAAGTATTGCCCGTGAGAGTTTTTGTTGCATTACTACGAAAAAGTTTCTGATGACCTTTACATACAGACAAAGTCTACGTTGCAAATAAAATAAAATTAAAGTTTGTACTGAGGTCCCATGGGAGAATAGTTACAGACGCATCCACAGATTGCGTTGGGCACTCATCACAAAAACACAGCCACACTAAATTTAAGAAGTTATTTTGTGCGCAGTCATTCTTTCCTAAATAATGTTTGGGTAGACCTGTAGATGAAAATGGTGTGCCAACTAAAGAAAGTTACTATTAATGGTGGGGTCTGCTTAGACCAAATATGGTTTAAAGGGCGGAACACGCATTTAGAACTAAGTGAAAAGCACTCTACCAGGTAAGTCAAATTAGATTAAAATACTTCAAACTTAAAGGTAGAGTAGAAATGAAGATGCTAGCAGCCGGCCGTTTGTCAAACTATCAGAACTACGGCAGAACGCATTCCTGGTCAGCTTTTGACATAGTAATATTGAAACGCCTGATAACTACAGGGGTTCAGATGTCGCAAAGCGTTAAGCTCAAGACAACACATATGCAGCAAAAAGATGCAAGTTAAGTTGTTTGTAAATACGGACAAGGCATTATTGGGACGAATATATTGGACGCTAATTCCTTCACAATTCGGACGTAGTGTCTGTGACTGCAGAAAGATTAAACTACTGGAAAGGGTTCAAAAAATGCCAACAAAAGTCGCAGGGTGTCTGAAGTCCTTATCTTATGAACGCCGACTTGAGGCGCTCAACCATTTTCTTCTTGTATACAAACATATTCGAAGCGACCTCATGTAGACACCCCAAGTTTGTGAGGGAGCGGGACAGTACCAGGCAGTATAATGACTTCTTTGCATTAGCCACAAAAACTAATTTACGTGAAAGTTTGGTCATGCTCAAGGGAATCTTATCCCACCTGGATGTTTGCTGCCATTCGTTTTCAGTGCTAGTTTTCAGAATCTGGAACGGGCTGCCCAAAGCCGTTATAATGACAGAGATATTTTATAATTATATTTATGAAACTTGACAGATCTACACATTAAAGCACTAGGAAACCATAGGAACGCCTAACAAACGCTAATATATAAGGCTGATATCTACCATTTGACAAGTTTTTTATCTGGGCCTCAGGACAACTATGCTTAAATTCCACCGTTACAAAAATAATATGTTCATATGAATATGGTACACCTAATTCCATGGTAGCATATTAATTTATTTATTTCTCCTTGAATATTTTAATTCTTTAATAGGATCACAAAAGGTTATGCTTATTCGACTAAATATACTAAACCGAACGAAAACTGAACTATTCTCAAGTGTTTTTAAGCATACATGCTACCATTTTCAGCCTCTAGAGGTCTCCAGGAGCTGACTGAGTGAACAATATCGGGTACACTCCCTAAACACTAGAATGAATTCTTTATAACTGCAGAATGCAGGTAACACACTTCTGGGCGCCCAACACCATGTACTTTCGGTTTTCTCGAAGGCACAAGACATTTTATCGGTCTAGAAATGTGAACCAGTATTCTGATCTATGCTTGCTATGTAAAGGAATTGGTTAAGTATAATTGTAGGATTAATTATCTTGCAGCAAAATTCTGCGATTTTATATTCACGGAAGGATATTTAGCTTTTTAACGATCACCCTTCCGAGTGGCTTCAAAAGGCACACTATTTTATATGGGACTAATTTAGTAGCATGACTTTTTATTTATTTTAATGCGCTCACATAGTTTTACCTTTTTTTATCAAAAAATATGCCAACATATACTTTCGTATACTTCTTTGTAACAAATATACACTTGTTCTGCATGCGGTACCTAAAGCAGCGGCACTTATCTGAGTTAACCAATTATAAATTTATGATGTTTGAAGATTTTTTGTAAAGTATAAATTACGATCCACAATCCCTGAAGACTGTTTTGTGCACTATAGGACGTTTTCTTAGTAGCGTAAAGTAATATTTACTTTTCCTATCATTAAAAAAGAATATACAGCTTGTGTTTCTAAAACCCTATGAAGCAGCCCCTCAGATGGAAGATTTCTCAGACAACGCTCGTTTTTAATCACAGAATACGCCTTCTTCGAGTAAAAAGCATAAATAAGACGTTTATTGAGAAAAGAAGATTCGATAGCTGGGACGACGCTCTTATTTGCCCGATTTTTCGACATCTAGCGCGATTTCTTCGTCAGAGAGATCACCTAAAAACAATAGCAGAAGCGGGTCTATTTTCTGTCGATATCTTTGATGGACAATCCGCGACGGATGTCAAAACCTCAGGCCAATATAATGTTGTCCCACTTCTTAATTACTTCCTAGGACTCGCATGCTTGTTTGTATCGGCAAAACGTTCATTGTTGTCGATTGCTTACAAAAATGGATATCTTTATGTGCATGCATTTTATTAAATATGCATTTGCTTTTACAAGCATACCAAAAATAATGGAAAATATCCATACCACCTAAAGGGTTTCTGTTTCAGGGTGTAGTTTTCGTTGTCAGTTGAAAGAAATTTCGTGCTTAAGCCGGGTGGCTAAGGTAATTAAAACATCTTGGATTTTGTGACGCAATGCCAGACTTTTCAAAAGTCACCTTTACTAATCGAAAATGCATTTGGAATTTCAGTCTGCATTTTGTTTTTAATAGAAATAACATACGGATACGTCTTGTGGTCTAGGAGAGAGGCAAGTATTCAAGTTTTTTCTCGAACAAGTACAATGATCACCCCGATATCTGCATGCACACTTGCCTTGCATGCATATGCGCCCTTGTGGGAATTACTGGATATGGCATGCTGCGGTTGTATCAAAATTTCCCTAGTAGCCATGGGCTGTGGCCTGCACGATACAAGAATCGGCGTCGGGCCGCCAGCAGCGAACGGAAGTCTGATTTTACCCACTCCATTTTGCACAGAGCAACGACCACCGTGTTCATATACAATAAACACCCTTGCTGGGCCATAAAATGGCCCGTATAGGTGGCGCGGCCCGGTATCTTTTGCCGCCTAATAAAAGTACACAGTGGCCTTTGCAATGGCTAGGAGATACGTAGACTTGCCGGCGTTAGCAAGACAGACGTTGCTGTATCCTATCACTTACTTACCGCGCGAAGTCACGAGGCAATAAGCGAGACGCTGCCCACCCCTTTGCCGCATACCAAAACCCGAGGCCGCTAGGCTGACGTCGGCTGGCCAGCTATAAAGTTCAATATAGTTCAGTATATTTAGGGTAGTAGGTAATGCCTGCCGCTTTTCACTTTGAAAATATGCGGTAAAACTTGGTCCACCTCCGAAAAAACAACGTCTCAGGACTGGACATCACGCGTCTGCTGGCGCTAAAATTACTTCCTTTTTATGGTACCTCGGCCACATAAACAGCAGTCTATTAATTTGATTTAGGTGCGTCTGGCCGGCCGATAATTTAGGCTACATAGAAAATGTGCCCCTTTCTTTGGCGCTAAAATACCGCATCAGGGTTTGGGGCAACGCGGGTTCCTGTCGAAAAAAGGTTATCAGTAGGCCACTAGGCTCTTATAGAGTTGAATTGGAGTTATTTTTTCCTTAGTGCTCATAAAATGTTTACTTTTTTGTAAAATATACTTAGAGGACTTGCGTACAACGATAACATACGTTAAGCATACATCAACACTTTACGTACCGGACACATCTAACATATAATTGAAGTTTATTTTAATGCCTACCAGGCACTCCACCGCTCAATATATTTTTGTGATGAAATTCGACTGAATGTTTCTAAATGCACGTATGTCCGAAATCGTTAGCAAAAGATTGGTAATTTCCTCCAAAGCTCTTTCTTCTATCTTTGGATAGGATAAGAGACATAACCCATTAGAGGAGACTGTTCCTAACGAACTGACTGGTTTTTATTATTAGTTAATATAATATGAAGCAATATCTTTGTGCATATAAATAATTTTGCTTAAATCACGCTGTATCCATGGGCGGTTAATGCATATATTTTGCTTATTTTCTTCAAAAATATAATCACTCCCCATGAAACGATCAACTGGGTGGAAAATGGTCCTTCGCATGTTTGGATCTGTTAAGCATCCCTTTAAGGCCTTTAATCTGTTAGTTATTCAGTGACATGCACAACACTACTTGAAAAGGTTATTTTGCGTATACATTGAGAGCAAATGCCAGCCACACCATTCGTAATCAAATTCTGTCGATTTGCATGACAGTTGATGAACACTATTCATGCAAGTGCTGAATTGTGTACAGAAAATCGATATGGAGGTGATACGATCAGGGGTTCCTACGTGTAGTTTGATCAGCAGAAATGTCACTTGGTCAAAGGAAATAAAATAAGGACGCTAACGCACAAAACGGTCTTGCAGTTTATGAGATCGTGGATTGCGCGAGCAAGATCCGTTTCGCGACAGACTCAAGTTGTTTGCGCAAGACTCTTTTTATCTTGTTTGCAATCTAAAGAAATTGTAAAAACTCGGGAGGTTCATTCTGAGTCAACGGAATGTCCAAAAGCTAGCAGCTTACTTGCTTTTTTGGGGGGGCTTGTGCTGTGTATTTGAAAATCATTTTAAAAATCGCCTTACTGACATTTTGCAAGTTACCCTTCAATTCGCCCGCTGTTATTGCGTTGCAAAGTGGCTGCTTAGACAAAACGTTTGCTGAAATGACTTTTCAAGTTATACATAAGAATTTGTACAGAAATAAAACGTGAGTTAAAATCACACGAAGACAAAACGCAGTTATTGGACGGTTAGCGCCTAGAGACGCGAGCCACGCTGAGCGGCTCAAAGTGGATTGGTAGACTACGCACGCGGAAGAAAGGAGTAGCATATAGCGAGAGCCAGGAGACAGGGTATTCATTCTCTGAAGATGGATAGACGAGACAACTATCCGAAACCTCAGATAAAAGAAAATTTCTCCCAGTGAACGCCTTTTCTCCTTCTGAGTTATTATTTATTTGATTGGTATTTTTTAGGCAATCCGAGTCAATCTAGTGTTTAACTTTTTTGACATATATAAGGCTACGGAATGGGCATGACGTAGCTTGTAGCCGAAATAACCAGTCCAGTAATGTTAGCTAAAAATGATCAAACACGTTCTAGCTTACATCGCCTGCGTAAACCTCTTTAACCGTTATCTATTTTAAACTTTTAGATAATACATTGCTGTAAGCAAAGGTTGTTAGTTGTTTTAAAGCGAAGGTCAGCCAGATTTTGATTACGATGGCATTGGTTATTGGTTATTTTGACGTATTTGCAGATTGCTTCGGCATCAATGCAAACCATCTGTCTGGTAATGAAAGGTCAGTTAAAAAGGCACGAAGCTACCGCGTCAAAAATCTTCTGAAAGTAGATCGGACTTCACATGGTTTAAAAGCACAAAAGTGGACTAAGTACTTAAAATGGCGTTCTGCCTTTTGATTGAATATTTGATCTGATATTCTGTTTACTGGCAACTGCATCTTTTCTGAGTTAACATAAATTTTCGCATGCTCCCTGATTAACAGTCAAAATATGAAGCCACAGGGGGCAACTGACAAGTGGCCATGAAATGCTTTGTGGTCAGTAAGTGCTGACATGCTTACCTTAGTTTTATACCGGAAACCGAATAATTTAACTGCCCTAGTTTTTCATTAGTATTTTTCTGACCTAAAACAGAGGAAATATTATTTTGCGATTGTGACTCTAAACTTGCCGTGAATAGTGAGTAAGTTGGCAGTTTTGACTCAAGACTTACTGTTTATAAGAAGTGGGTTTTTTAATAGTGTGCAGTAAACATTGATAAATTCTCACAAAAATAATCTAATTAATGTCTGTTTGATCCATTACGTCAGTAATACATTTAAATGAGGATTGGAGAGGACCGAATAAAGACCAATTTTTTTGGCCTGAATTATAAAAGTAGCCTTCCCTCAAACAGTAAGTAGGATAGTTTTTAGCTACAATCACGTCAGGCCAATATTCTAAACATGCCTAGTAAGTGATTCCAAGCTCCTGCTCGTTAAAAATTAAAAAATGCCACTGCAAATAAATTTGCAAAAGAACTACGTTCGACTACATTCTAAGCTACGAGTTGAATTCGGTCAAGCGCTTCGGGCAAAAACCTCCTAATTTAAGACGAAATGTTAACAGCATTCGGCTACTAGACCGCTTTGCGCGATTACCTGACATTTTAGTTAACGTTTGCCGCATCCAAAGCCCCGCTTTTAAAAGTGTGTTTGGAAAAATAAAATCACTGCGCACTGTGAGATCGCATTGCTCGCACTCACAGTTAAAAATACCTTTTCGTTAAATGTCGCCGCCTCATTCAGGTTTGCGTGCTTTTAACGCCCTTCCGCGTTTTTTAATAAAACGTTGAATATTTCCAGACTTTAAGTCGAAAATTTGAATCCGTTACGGTGTTGCTTTGGGTTCAGTTTTTCAAGGGAACTGAACTTCACGCCACCAATAAAAAATTCTCTTTATTGATACAGGTGGCAATCACAATAACTGTGCGATCCCATGAATTCAAATGGATTTTTAATAAAAAAATAAAACTAGGGTTGTGTTGCCAATTATTAGACAGAATAACCCTAAGATGTATACCTATTGTCCGCATACCAGCTTTCGAAATAGTTTATTTTGCGAAAAATTAACTCCGTAAAAGTGACTAAATATTATCAGCACCTTTTTTTATTTATTTTAAATACACTTACGAATTCGCCTATATGGTATCCAAAATACGGCACAAAAATACTATTTCGTGTAGTGATTAGCCGGCGCCTTATGTCTTCTTTGCTTTTCCATAAACGGTGTCTTTTTAGGGTTAATGCTTATGAGGGTTTTTAAGACAGTCAGTTTCCAATTCAACAAATAATAAAACTAGGGTATTAATGCTAATTATTAGACAGATTAAGAAGCTTAAGTGGTGTCCGAATACCAGCTTGTGAAAAAGTTCACTTTTAGTGGCCTGAAAAACATGGACTTCGTAAGAAGTGACATCACGGCGATGTACACCTTTTCCGTTTATTTTAAATGTCCTTGAGAATTCGCATGTCAAAAAATCGATACAAAATACTACTTATTGTAGCAAGTAGACAGCGCTTCATGCCTTCCTTAACTTTTCCCAAACTTGGTGTTAAACCATTCATAATTGTTAGGGGTTTTAGGAACCTGAGAGGGCCCTTTATAAAGCATAACATAACTGACCTTCATTGCAAACGTTTATGAGCACTAGATGTAATATTTCTTCTAGCTCAGAGAAACGTTTGATTTCTTTTGGATGGAACGTACACAGCGTGAAGTTTGAAAATCCTGAATTCAAGTGTAACAGCGGATCGAGTTCACCGTTATTGAAAAAGTTAAAGAGTTCTTAAAAATCTTAACATGACCTTTATACAAATCCGCACATGTAGTGGGCATACTGGTACTGCCAAATGAGAACATAAATTAACATATTTTGCGGACCTCTGTATGTTAATTTCAATGAAATCGAAAATCATGGAGAAGAATGCATACAACAATAAGTATGCAATTTTTACAGAATGTGGTGTTTGCAGGCAAGCGAACGGAAATTCTTTTAAAATCCCGCATCCCTACGCGATCGATATATCTTGCGATAAGGAGGCAATATACGTTTTCCTACTCTTCTACTCAAGTGAGTTCTTCAAACGGAAAACATATTTCAGAATTAGGGTTAACATTTCAGAAACAATCCGGACAACTAAAACTCTTTGAAATATTCTAAATCTTTAGAAGAATGTCTTCTTGAAAATTTTGAGCTATCTTGCGCAGGTATTTAATTAAAACAGGTAAAGACAGTTCGGAGTATGTTCTAAGAAAGAGAAAACTATAAACCATGTGAACAGTTACAACATGTGTCAACCTGACGATGTCTCATACTACCTAGTCCTATAATTTGCACACTTCTCCGCAAATTATTACGCAATTATCCTTTCTTCACAGACTGTTCAAAATAATATATTTGTCTCTTTCATAATTATATTTTACACAACGGCAACTGGTTGCGAACTTTTTAACAAATTTTTAATGCACCTTGTGCATCGATAAGGAGCAAACGGTAAAGCGGAATCATGTTTTTCATTAGCGTTAGGTTTCCTTCTTCAAGTTTTTTATTGTTTGAATACTTGAAATAATTTCTCTTTCTTCTTCTGTTCTCCAGGAAATTTTTTTTGTCAAAAGTCCTATTGGTTTGTCCCGCTTCCATTCTCTTTTTGGTAAGCGCTATTCATCCAGGGTTAATCACAATTTCGGAAAGCATCCAAACCGCAAGCAAGAGGGCAGTAAAAGTATGCCAAAGTAGCGCTCAGTGTTCCGGTTGGAGCAAATATCCTTGCTTGCCATTAGAAAACCGCACCCATCAATTCCGTTGAAACGGTGGTTGCCGCTGTCTCCTCCGGACATCTGCACTTTGGGTGTGTCTGGTGACTTTTGGGCCAACTGGAACTTCGTGAGGAGGGCAGGGATGAGCAGTTTCGTAACTGCTACCTGTTAGTTTGGATATGAGTAAAGTGCTTCCTGCTGTATTAATGTGGGTTTGAGGCAAACGGTTATTCGCGTGTACTTCTAGGAATTATGGCCGGAAACAGCCTCAACTGGGCAAATAAATCTAACCCAATTACTGGCCTTAATTAAAGCAAAAAAGGGCAAGTGGTAGCTTTATAATGCGATTTTTTAAAGGCTCTGCCGTAGAACGTTACAAATGAACTGCATTAGAGAACCTTCAGATCACTGTAGGTAGGGATATATCACGAAATCGCAACTGGAATTGTGAAATGCGTTACTGACTCTAACAAATTCATTTAGTAGTACGTAGTGTCGTAAAGCATACTCCCAAAATATTTCAATCATATCAGGATGTCGGCTAATCAAACAGAGGCCGTTTAGACCACTTGCAAAAGGCATACTCTGTAAAAAATGGCTACGTAAGTAGTATGCTTTTCTCCCTTTGATCTTCACTGTCCCCATAAATTCAAATATATTTTATAGAAAGTTTTCACAAATCTGCGCTTTTATAAAAAATCAATGTTTTCTGACAGTGTTATAATTGCAGAGAAAGAAGCTGTCAATTTTAAAATAGTTATACCTTATTAAGGAGTTTGGCAGATTTGAATAATCCACGCAACCTTGGTGGGAGTTGAACCTAGACAGCAGGGAAGGCCTTTGCGCAGCCAACGCTCTACCATTGAGCAACGAGGCTCACCGTAAACCAGGAATTTAATCACACTTGGGTTGACTTACCCGCCCAGCCTACTACACGTGTGGAATCCACCAATACGGTTGCAGCAAGCTAATCACACTCTGGTCGATTTTACCCGCCCAACTTTACCGCTTGTCTAGAATTCACCAATACGGAACAACAAGCTGACAGCTCAACTTTTCGCTCATATGGAATCCACCAATACGGGACAGCAAGTTGACAAAACTTTGCCGCTCATATGGAATCCACCAATACGGGACAGCAAGTTGACTGAAAAGCAGGATTTCCTAAACAATCATCTAGAATCCACCAGAATGACTACTAGGCAACCTTCTAATTAGGAAGGTTTTGGCTGACCAAGAGTTCAGATCTGCTTCTTCTCAGTTAC
>UYRU01042623.1:0-18991 GCA_900617775.1 Dibothriocephalus latus | reverse complement strand
GACTGACACGTGCAGAGTTGATGTGTACGCAGGAATTGTTAAAGTAAACTATTCTCGATTATCTTCTCTGTCTTCTAACCCATACGTACAACTGGGGGACACAACAATCTCGACTTTCACTAAGTGGCTCGGAGGGTATAGCAAAGTATATTTGGGAGGATGAGGCAATCATGCCCCATTTCTTGCTTTTTTGCCGAACCAAAACTAATGCAATATCTGTTCACATCAAGGCATTATCTCGGTGCCGATAGCTCTCCTTATTCATCGGAAAATAATGAATGCCGGTTAGAGGACATTGTAAAATGAAATATACAGTGTGGACTGAGCGAGGAAAGAAAACAATTATTGTGTAATACATACAGTTATTTGTTAGAACTGAAGTGAATGTTCGCAAGTGGACAAGTGAGGAAGATGGCTGTTCACCCGCCGGACTCATTGTCTTATTCGTGTGAGCTTCCAAACTCTTACTGGAGCCCATCGGTAGAGGAAAAGGCATCAATAAAGCAACAGCAGTAGTTATAGGAGGTAGGAACCAATCAAACCTCAGTAACTCCAGTCTGAACGTGGTTACGTAGAACTCTGTATGCCAGTGTCACATCGATCTATGGATTGACAGAGTTGTCATCGGAGGCAAAGACCTCAGTCAGTTCAGGACCTGTCTTGTTTATGGCGTGGGCGTTATTGCTTTTACTTCTGATGATGGCCTTCAGTACGAGTTTGAAAGCTCAGATGAGTGAAGACACCATTTCGGCGAGCGAACAGCCTTCCCTTTCTTCTCCTTTTCTTATACAGCTTCTGTCTTTGGCGTACTTGATATTATCCGGGAGGAATAGACTGCGAGTCAGAAGGGGAACGATTAGGATGAATACAAGCTTTTTCAGTCGCCATTACTTTTCACTGATGTGAGACACTGCAACAGACAAGGGCAGAGATATCATTGGTAGCGCGCCTTTTAAAAGCTGAGCTCCAGAATTGTGCCTTAGGGTTGCGGCTAGGGTAATAGTTAGGGTTAGCTTAAGCGTTAGTTTTAGGGTAAGTAGTAGGGGAAGGGTTAAGGTACAGGTAGAGGTTAGGTTTAGGGTTATGTTAACGAAATATATAAGTAGTTCTGCACAGTAAACTACATAATCGCGATTAGCCTTCTATAGTAGTGACATAACCTTTAACTTTAGGTAAGCCCATATGAGCTGCCATTCATCCGCTTTCCATACTCTCGATTTGCCTTTTTCTTATTTCTCCACCCATGAAAGGCAAATAACCACCGGTCTCGTAAGACACAAGACTGGAGCTAAGCCTATATAAGGTGCGCTAGCAATGAGGCCTCTGCCATTAGTTGTTCCGCTGAGTGGTTGCAATTAGGCCAATACTCCTCACAATGAGAGCTAGTAAAGGCATTAAGCACCATGAGTTCCATCAATACAGAAGATGTGTTTCGTGAATTCGGCATGCAGACATTGTGGAAGTTGTTCTGAACGCAAAAAGCAAGTGGGGGCTTTCTTTAAACGCGACACACATATTTGCAGGATTTTGATTTTCTCGTCTGCTTGCACTCGCATTAGCATAAAACAACTGACTATATTGAACTGTAACTGCCAGTGAAAGAACAAAGAAAACCTCGAGGTAGCTGTTTCACTGAGGGTGGTCAAGATGCCTCAAAGTATTACCTGGATTAAAATAACGGCAGCTTAAGGGCTTAAACGATAAGAACAGCTCCACTGCTGATCAGTGAAATTACAAGGAATCGAAGCTCGCGAGTCCACAGAGGGCTTCATAGGCGAAATTTCAGTGTTCTGAGGCTAAAACACTTGAGGTAAAGAAATGCTGGATGATTTATTGTTTTTCTTTTACTTGGCAGGATGCAAGAGGTTAAATAGAAATGATCCATATTTAAGGCGACGTCTAACAAACATTTTATGCGGGGCGGATTCTACTCTTATTAGTTTCGAAATCCCGGAAAATAGCTTCCGTATTTCGGTGTGTTTTGTAGACAATAAGGGGCAACGCTCTGAAAAATGTAGACCTCTTTATTATGATATAGCGGGAGCCATAATAACTTCGGGTACATCTACGACATAACCGTCAATGCTTATTTGGGTTGATAGTCGCCAAAACTATAACGGAGTATTTACGTAACGCAAGTGAAAAAAATCCCTGTGTAGGCCTCAAGTCCGCTCTGCAAGAGCTCGAGCAGGATGTTGTGATCGGCCGGTTTTCTGTCAATGGACAACTTTCTGATCATTAATGTACATAAAACGCCTGTCATTTGAAATAAATCTTGTACATCGTTGATTAATAGGCAATTGTAAAAATGGGCTAAACATAGCGCCCTCCACTCCGCACGCATATGGGGTTTGGTGATGATGTTGGTAACCATAAGCTGGGGCTTAGATGAGGAGAGGTGAGATTTTAGAATTCGCCACCTATTCCGAAAGCGAACAATTTCGAGGGAAGGACAGAATTTTAAAAACGATTGAAAGCTTTGTTGTAATCAAGAATAACTGTGGAAAACAGAATAACATTGTCCCTGGGATTGTAAAACATGGTCGAAGAAATACAGCTGGCAAGTATTATGATACCGAACATTGAGAAAGCGATGGTCAGCTACTCTCACTAGGTTATCTTCCGTTAATGGACAGGTTATTTCATCTTCGAGAAGGGTCCCTAAGTCTTTTGAAGCTGCTAGAATAGTATTTATTGGCTTGAATAGGCAGAAGTTTTGCTTTCTTCCATGCACTGGAAGAGCAAAATCAACTGGCTCACATGCAAGAGACGAAAGAAGACAATTTGCGCCCGCCCTCAAAATGCTAACTGGGACACCATCTGATCCAGAGATATGTGATTGACGAAAACGGTCAGTGATTATAGTACCCTCCCACAACACCGATCCAACTATGGGAGATCAGAAGCGGAGCTGACAAATTTCACTTACAGTTATGGAAGTGACTCTAAGCGGTAAACGTGTCCTCCGCTATAGAATTTCCGGTATTGTCACGAAGAATTTGATTTTGTGTTTTTTTGTGAACACATACTGTGCGAGAAAATGTTTTTCGGTGTGAAGCGAGCGGCGTTAGCCGAAGTTGACTTCATTGCCTGCTTGTTTTCTTCCGACAACTCCTTAGTCCTCTCGGAAATACGGTAGACTAAGTAGAGAATGGAAAATATCCTTGCAGATGGAATTGACAAAAGATTCGACGTAGCGTATGGCAAAAATAATCAAAGCCTCATTCACGACATTAAATATTTTCTGATAAGGAACAACAAGATATACAAGATCTCCCGAAAAATGCATAAACATTTTATATAATTGTCAAATTGATGTTTACCATAATTCTATTATTTAAAAAATTTAAAAATATTTACAAGTAGCACTTTACTGTTTTTTTTACCACACGTCTTCAAACTAACGTCCATTTTAATTATGACACTGGTGACAACGCGAAGCAATGGAATCACACACACCATGAAACAATTCCCTTTGTGTTCGGGTGCATTCATGTTCAATGGCTTCTCTCAATTCAGCCACTGGTACAATAGTCAAAATACAGTGAAAATAGTTTTAAATTTTTGAAATATTTGCGAAAATGCCCATTGAAACGTATGTTTGCCAATGTATCTTCTGATATTTTGAAATAATAAAATAATAATAAACGGCAAGTTTACAATTATTTAAAATGCGTATACATTTTTTGGGCGCCCTGTATATGTGTTTTCCAAAGACGTAAAATTTAGCTGTGGAATCATTCACATCCAAACATAAAATAGAATTTACTTCAGCCGTAGAATTTAAGTTCTGTCAATAATTCTGCCGAAAGAACTAAGAGGAACATGCGAGTGGGATTAAGCATCTAACTTTTTGAGTCATCTCCTAAGGTGCTGACCTGAACACTGTCAGGGTCTGTGCGGTTTTCGAATGCCTACATTAAAATTTCTTAGTTTAGAGAAAAACACTAGTCTAAGCTAGGATGTTCAGGGGCGGAGCAGTTGAAGTTTTAAGCAAAGTTCCCAGGAGGAAAGACTGAAACTTTCAACGATAATTTTCACCTTTACTAATGGACTTCTTATGACGTCAAAAATGGTACAATGCTAAATTATTCTGCGGGGAATTGCATATCAGATAAATGTTTCATGGCATTTAGCAAGCGCATTTTGGCCACTCGTGTGGCAGGCCAAACGTCACAAATCTCCACGTGCTGCATGCATTGGGAGTGTCGTCGTTGATTTGCACAGTAAATATTTTATGCATGACCCGCGCACGCCTACCACTCTACGCCTTCCCTCATCCAGTTTGCTGCGATAATAAGAAAAAAGGTCAATAGGGCCACTCTTTGCCTCGGGTGCAGTGCTTAACAAACACGAACAGCCTTATAGAATTCATCCTGCTCCACTACTTAATGTGAAAAGAATACCGGACCTCTGGTGCTCAAAATTATGCATATTTTGGACATGAGATATTGCACTGATTAAATATTTGTCACGCTGACCCACTCATATTGACCTACTCATATTGAAGTGTACTAAATATTTTTGGAAATCGTACGGTCATAGTACCTTAAGAGCAGTATGGCCCTAATAAGCGTAATAATTTTCCGTCAGCAGCAAATGAATGCATAAGACACTATAGGTTAAACAGCGAATTAACATGTTCGAGGTCCATACATAGATAATATTATTCAGGGGTGTTACGACATCGACAGGTGTCGCTTTATTCAGCTCTATTAAACACGAGGTCTTGCTTTTCTCCTGTTTCTACACATCTGCGAGGCGTTTTACTTATCTCATATGATGCCATAAATGAATTAAAAATTCGACCTTTATTTAGTGTACGAAGATTCCCACAATTCGTCTACCATCATCTGGGCTTAGCTAAGCGCAGCTCTAGAATTTTCTCGACGTTCAAGAAAAACCTACCAAATGTCACAACTTTTCATGGGATCAGAATTCAATCAGTTTATACTCGTGCTAATTGCGAATGATATGTTTTCGCCAAAAGTACTGGTCTTAACTTCTTAAACTCTTTATTTGTTTATCCTTTTAGATTCCTTCGTAGAAACTCCAAATTAAGCATCGTCTCTCTCAGCATTATTCGACTGTATGCCGAGGTAAGGAATAAGGCCGACAGATTTACATCAGTTTCTTCCCGTTTTGTGTTAGCTTATCACTTCCATGTTCCTTCCTTGAAAAGGTTCCCCGAGATCCGCGAAATTATTCTAAACATTTCCTGCTAACTGCACTTTTAACTGTCTGTATTCCCTAAACAGTCATATGTGTGTCAGCATTTTCATTAGAGTTCCAGACAAATCAGCATGCGGTCCTGGTTTCCACCCACTTTCACTGTTTTTCATACTGACTGCAGTAATAGGAGCGTGATGTTCTCTTCTTTTGTTTCGTCGACAATGCAGCCACCTTATAAACCAGCCCTAATTGATGGATGCTGACTTCGTACAAAACTGCCCAGGGTACGTGGTAGAGGGGGGGGGTGAACTTGAGGAGGGACAGCAAGATGTGTCGAAAACTATAATTAGGAAGAATTGTGTCTCGCGCCTGGCGAAAACGTCGCACTGGCTGCAGCAATGGCAGCCAAAAAAGACAGTCTAGTCCTTATTCTGGGGGCATGAAACAAGTCGTACCAAAAGGGCAAATGCAATACCTCATGAAAGTTGAGCCTAAATTCTGAAATGCATGTCTGATTAGTAAAGCTAAGGTCTGTTATGTAAGTTTTGTCAGAAGGCCGAGTTTTAAACAGGCTTCCTTCCGGCCGCCTTCAAATTTACACTTTGTAAAAAAGGATATTTACGTGTTATATGCTTTTTCTACTGTTTTAATGTACCTATAAATTCAAATAAAGTGCATGGAAAACAAGCATAAGCATTTCGTTTCTCGTACTCATTCAATAGCAAGTTACGTCGTTTTCATCTTTGAAGCACATAAAAAGGTTATTCTTCGGGTTATAAAACCTAAATTCCTGTATAAAATTCAATAAGTTGAGTTTTTAATGAGCGTTGTTCATAAAATAGGTTTTACAAATAGCATCAGTAAATTGAAAAGTACGATGATTTGCGAATAAACACTTCCCAGTCTTAAATAATCACAAAATTAAAACGTACAGGAAAGACTATGCTTATGTATGTTTCTTACAAGATATATTTGTATTTATAAGGGCACTGAAAATTTTTAGCATAAATGCTCACTATTTAACTTACCTTTTTACCGAGTTAAGTTTTTGAAGGCGGCTAGGAAGAGGCTCATTCAAGAGCCGGTATCATTTCGTGACTGAAATATCTTGGGATTATTATGCGCAGTGATTAATATTAAAACTCTATTTAAGTTATATTGCCCAATCTCTCTTGCCGCAAGCGACTCGTTGGCCGAGTGCAAAAAGCCAGTCGAACTGTATTTGGAGAAGCCACCTCAGTTGAGTCCTATGCAAGCGCCCGAGTCAAACATCCTTTAAATTTACGGAGCTCCTTTCAAGCTGGCCTTCTACATTTTCAATGTGCGCGTGAATTACTTATTGCCTACACGTTATATTAAATTTGAGCTGAATAAACTCTTAGCCAGCTGCGGGATGATCGTAAGAAATGCGACTTCCACTTCGGAAGGGATGAGCAAATTTTAAAATTCTTCTCTAATGAGCTTTATCAGTAGCAAATTTGGGCGCATTCTGTGTTTTGTTACTGCCATTAACGGGACAAACGACTGATTGTCGTGTTCTTGACTGCCTTTCACTGTCAGGGTAACCCCCTGCGCAGAGGCGTCTTGTTCTGTGGCCACAAATCACACATCCTCTGCCGATGCCTTCAAATGACAACCTGTGCCAGTACGTGCATACTAATAAGATCGTATGATCCAATTGGTTCCACAAAATAGCAGCGTGAAACCGAGTGCACTCCCATCACTGAGTTGTATCACGAGACTGTACTAAAAAATTCTTGAAATAAATTTGATGGAAGTAGTGTTCGTTTAATTTACACAAAACTGTATCTGTATGATTCTACCTGAAAATTTAATTTGTGTTTACTGGCGCTGTTACGACAATTTCCGGTGTTTTTTGACTTCAGGAATTTTATTAAAAATTCTTATTTTGAGCGAATTAATAGTATATTTTTTAAATTTCCTCTCAACTTTAAATTCGCAAAAGGTTGTTCATTGTTACTTCATAGTTTCTGTATATGCATTAGTGGCGGTTTGTGAATGATTATCAGTCAGTCGAAAATGTAGATATGTTGCATGAATTAGAAAACTTACTTTAAGTATAAGGTGATGTTACAATATTTCACTCTCAAATTTTGTAAAAAAAAAAAGAAAAATTGGAAAGCAGACTTCAGTTTTTATTCCATGAAAGCAAAAAAATGAAAGCTGCACTTTGGGGATTTCGGTGGGCTGCATTCATTACAGCTTTGTGATAAACTCTTGTCTTTTATTACTTAGCGTTTGAGATATCACGTAGTTCAGCTTTAAGTCTGTCGAGCAGATCCTAAATAAAGGTCTCGGTAAACCTGTTAAGTTTCATGTCTGTGGTCTCAACATGGGATACTTAGTAATGTTGGTGGCCAGGAGGGTTTAACTGCAGCCATGTACGTAAAATTAAGCTCACTCCTGAAGAAAACATCTATCGCTGGGCAGAAATTAAAAAAAACGTTTTCAAAGAAGTTTTGCCGAGTAAGGTTGTATGTTCCTAGGACAGGCCTACTTGCCGTCAATTAAGTTCGTAACAAATTGAATGGGAAGCTGCAAGTCTGCGTCGAGTAACCCGAATTGTAACACGTTCTTTACAATCGTAGGACTGAATTGGAGGCAGAGACGCTTAGAGTTTTAAAATTAACAGACTAAAACTGCTTCATTAAAGTCAAAATTAACCAAGAGCAACGTAGTCGGCATGAAGTTGATTTTGTTTGCCAAATTTATTGTCCAGTAAATCGGTGGTTCACTGAGGTGTGTGAATAGGCTCTTATTTGTGTTGGTTATCGTAATTTCTGGACGCAGTTACTCCTACTGTTGTATTTAAATCCTGGATTGCTCATTGATTTTTTGTTGCCTAAATGTCGCAACATCTAAACGAGAAGGAACTCGAACTTGGACACTAAAAGTGTGATTCTGAAATTCAAACCAAACCAAATGGTACACTGATCTTCCTCCCGCTCATTAGGTCCTAAGATACTACCTCATAGAGCGCAGGGGCTGTTGGAAATGAGGTACTAGAAGAGACTTGACAGTCACTTTATTCTACGGCAATCCAAGATACTGTCTGTGACAGGAAGTACTGGCGGGCCTTTACCACACTTTTTGGAGGAACTGCATAATATCTGGATTTTTAAGTATATGTTGTTAAAGTCACTACCTACCAAGGCCAATGCGCAGATTTTTTGCAGACAGAAATAGCAATAAAATGCTGTTACCATGACAGCAGTTAACCAAACAAACCAGGGAGCAGTTCCCTGGATAACCTGTCAATGTTATTTCAGAATTGTACGCCAGTTAGTCTTTGCTTAGGTCAGATTTCCTTAAATTAATATTTACAGGTATTTTGACCTCCTCATCTAATTGTCTTATTTTCCAGAAGGATGCAGGCTTTTTACGCTAAGAGTGAAATTTCTCGGTCCATCACAAATGTAGGACGTAACTCGATGTTTCTATAATGCCTTGTGACTGGGGTTATGCAGCTCACGCAGGTTACACTGTTCAGGTAGAAATCAATAATCGCGAAGGTTAACCGGTTGGACAGGGAATATAGAGCACTCTATCGAAAGCGATTTCGCAATAAACTCCGGGGCTTACCCGCTCTTGTATTTTACCTCTAACTCTTACCTTACTCTCATAACTCTAACTCTAAGAATAACTCTCCTATCGCTAGGATTGATCTTTAACCAACAGAAATTCAGCGTAAAATCATATGCGAAACAGTGGAGGTCCACATTTTTGTCCCCGACCGTTAAACCGACAAACTAATTCGGAGTATACGTTCGTGTTTCGTAGCCTTTATACATTGCAAGTCCTGACGAATTTAAGCTTTCAAACCCATCCTGGATGGTCACAGAGCATTTTAAAACGTATTTTCTCCCAATCCAAAGCATAGAACTCATTCCTGTTTTTCTAGTCAGTGTTACTGAAAGCTTTTGGTTTTCACAGAAGTTAAGGATGTTCCAGCCGAAAATTACTTTGGGCACTGGCTTTGACGGTTCGAAATATTTTTACCTTGCAATATTTATATTGGTTATCAGATTGAATTTTATAAATCCGGTGATTCTTGGGATGTTCGGTATGAATAAAAAACCAAAAGCTTTGCCTCTTACGTGGTTTTGACTAATTCGCCCACCTTCGCTTGATCGTCCTTATAGTGGGAATTTCTCCCTCCGGAATGTTTAAAATTAAAGGATTTCCTTTTTTCAACAAGGAAATGACTTAACTAACTTACGAAAGTCAGGATTTAGTTATAGAAATAGGTGTAGGGCAGTATGTTTCATAACAACTGATCTACCGATTTAGTAAATACTCTTTCATATGATAGTTTAACGTATTTGTGTCTCCTTTTCTAGCAACCACTTATTTGCGACTATTACTTCCAGCTGAGACAAATATACGTTTCCTTGTTTCTTGCCATTTAAGAAAAAAAGACACGTGCTGCCAATTGCTCCTCGGATTTCTGTGATGGGAATTTTTGCAACCTTAATATTATCATTCCTGAAACAAATGTATATTCAGAGACCATCAAAGTTCCTTCTGGTGTGCCCTTCGTGCTCCCGAGCACATTTTTGTTTACTCAACAGGCCAGCTCTAAACTCAGTCCGAAATCTTGCTTCATCACGAAACTGGTCACATTTTCATGGAGCTTAGGAAGCCTGGCTTCTTCTAATGGGCTTACTACTTACAGAAACACACGGCTCGCTTCATTCTCAATAATTAATTCAGTGAGTAAATTTAGCACGAAGCCACTGACGCAATAGGGCACTGCCGTGATTGGACGAGTCATTTATCACACAAAAATTGCCGCTGGCAACAAGCTACGGCTTTAAAGTACAGTGCATAAATTTTAATTACTCCTTGTTAGGTATTTGCGCCTGAAATTTAATTAAATCCTTCGGAAACAGAGGCGTGATTAGATATTTTTCTTTGAAGTAACTAACATGGGCGGAGATTCGGCCACACATCCGATCGGTGAGGCAAAATGCAGTCTACATACCGACTTCCTGAGTTCAGTCACAATACTGTGCTTATTTAATGCGAAAGGAAAAGAATAATAAGGACTCATGCAAATCCACAAGCCAAATCAAAAATCACTCTCCTCCTGACCAAACAGCTGAAGCTGGGTGATGCGGTGGCCCCACACAAACTATTTGAATCAGAATGTAGATGTCTCTCCTAGGAATGGCAAAAGCCAAAAGTCAACTATTCTATCAAACATTGAATAAAATTTTGGAACGAGCCTACAGATTTCTGTGTCGTGAAATGCATTACGGGTTAAGTATTACTATCCAAGGACATTTAAAAAGTGTACAATATGATTCTGCCTGCCGAATTAGTATTAAAACAAAGACAATGAGGAACAGGTTTTTGAAATTTTCCGTTCAGGGTTATAATTCTCGCACACTTAGCGCTAATATTCTCTCGGAAATAAGAACTTGAAAGTTGCGATAAAGAAATCAATACGGGTTTGATTTTTTTCTCTGGTTAAAGAGGCAACATTTCCCGTGGGAGGCCTAAACTGCTTAAATGGGCAATTACTAGGTTATTATTGAAATATGTTTCTTGTTCTAATACTGAAACGTGGGGTATTCTCAAGACAGTTACTAAACGGGTATATTTTAACCACTCTAATCAATAGTTAGCCTTTACGCAAAGACCTGTTAGAAGAAAAGCAGAGAGAACTTACTGTTTATTTGTTTCAGAATTTACTTCTGTTGGCTTCAATAAAGTCACGTTCAACTCACAAAAAAGCAGACAAAAATTAACTGCCAACAGTATTTCTGTAAAATAATAGATCCATTGTACAGCCATAACTGTAGTTTTACTCTTTGCATATTTATTTTCGAATTCTTACGCACAGCATCAAACCCCCTTTAATAGTCCCTCAAATGGAAGGACTCAGAAACCTGGGAGACCAAAGCGTATTAACATAAAACGGCAATAGCAAGTTCATACGCATAAAATGCAAACTTTTGATTGCGCGTCTTTCAATTCCGATCTGTAATTTAAATTCAAACATCCTTAACACGCTGTTTGTGTGCTTTTTTATTGCTCTACGATACTGGCATGAATTCGGTTGAATATTTCAGGGGTGTGCAACAGAATATTTTCTTATAACCACTTCATAAACTGCCGTTTTACATTTTACGCCCCATCGATAAAAGATATACGATTTTAGAGGTCCCACCAGTTCGTTCGACTTAAAATTCGCTAGCCTACATGTCACGTAGTTTCTTTTAAGAAAATTTACATTAACCTGAATGCCCCCCATTGAGAGGAACTTGGAGATCTTCATCGAGCATTGCAATGCAGATGACGCAAGTTGTGCATCAGCACATCTGCCTGTACTAATTCTATGAGTAATCATGCGAGCGTCTCAACTTTCTCAGAATTGTAAGCTTTTTAAGACCGAGATAATTTATTCCCTTAAGTCTAATCATGGGAGAAATCGTGAGGTCCCAAAAGGAGGTCTGTGAAATGGTTTTTGCTGCAGTCTTTCCTTAAAATACAACTGAACACATTCAGTCATCAATGGTTAGCGGAAAAGGGACACGCACGGCGATATTTTTCTCAGTAGCTTTTTCCTCCAGCATGCCACCACATATGAATCAGTTTGGAGCCGATAGTCTTAGTTGTGAGAATTGCAACTCCAGCCAAGCAGTCTTTTCTGGGCCTCAATCAAGGCCTTGCGGGTTTCGGCGGATCATTGAATTCTGCGAAACTCTTATAAGGGAAAGAATTATTGTATGTATCGTAAATCGCAATCTTATACAAATCTGATCTATAGAAGAGATAATTGTCCTTTAATTGTCAATGCAAGCGAACATGTGATTCCTAGGAAGTAATTGAGAAGAGGACGACCCGATCGCTGGGACAATACTTTTATTCACCTGATGTTCCGAGATCCGTCGCGGAGACGTCATCAGAGACATAGTCAGATAGCAGTAGCAGATACAGGTCTACTACTGCTATCTGACTATGTCTCTGATGATGAATCCGTGACGGATCTCGGAACGTCAAGTGAATAAAAGTATTGTCCAAGCGATCGAGTCGTATTCTTTTGTCCTTTAGTTCTTGGCGATTGAATATATGGGTAACGCTGAACAACCTATATCGTTCCAATCAGATGCAACTGAGTGAATTGAAGCATTCTTGGTGGAAAAGCAGGTCATCCGTGTATAAGGGATATATGACCAATGGGATGTGGTGGGTTTTAAATTAGGGATGCCTTATGCATCCCTAACCAGGGATCAGATAGGGAATGCGAGAATCAATTACATCTTCCCTGAATGGGCACTCGAAGGAGGATTAACGTTTTGATGATAATGCCTTTGCCATCCGGGCTACATCATGGATGATTGTTCAGTCTGCCGCGGGCACAGCATATGTCTCGTGATATTGCGCCCGCCTCTTCGGGTAACGTAATTCGTCACCATATTCAGCGTCTGCGTCCCTCCAATTATCAGACTCTACGAACTGAAGGAAAGGTTCGATGATGATATGCGTGCCCTCTTGGCAATAGGGCCTATGGCTAACAGGGCGATTGTCCTTGGTGACTTCAATACCCGCGTCGGAACCGAACATTCTACCTGAGAGGGAGTGTTGAAGAGAAGATGCGACCACTGGAACAAGAGTTTTATTTTCCCGACGTTTCGGATTCTGTAGAGAATCCTCAATCATACGTAATGGTAGGATAGTCTGAGCCATGCGCACATGGGGGTCTTGCCGGGATCGGTGCCTACAAGTCGATGGCCTCCACCGCATGTAAACCTCCGCCAAACACTCTCCCCTCCTGATCAACATTCTTCGCTTTCCGATGCAGTAGAAGGCAAACTGGATGCATTAAAACTGCTTGCATTGGTAACTGCTGGACTATATTTTCTTCAGAAAGCGAAACCGCCAAAGCGTGCCAGTGAGAGGGTCAAAGCTGACGGCCGGACGAGCCGACACTTTGTCATGTCCAAATCCAGGCCCATTGAAGATCAAACGGTGCACGACCACCAGATAAATTTTAAAATGTTTTATCGAGTGTCTTCGAAAATCGCTTCGAATTTAACAATCAGCCAATCCATCATCTGAAAACGCCTCCGTGGGGGTACAATGCTGTTGCCCTTGGAGCACGAGGTAGTTTACTGCCATGGATGTCCTTGGATGCGCACGTTGTTAGCATCAGGACTGTTCGAGAACAATAACAAAGAAGCCCGCAGTCTGTTCGTCGAAAAGAATAGACCGCACAAAGCCTACATCTACCGCGGGGTCGACGGAAATAGAACTTCTTTCTTCCGCTCTCAACACCTGGTAGCATAACTAGAGTGGGAGGTGCAGGACTTCCGGATATACCCGAAGGTTAGTAGATGAGAAAGCCACGTAGATTGCAATATAAAAACGGTCTACAGCCCCCGCACCAAAAAACCGCGTTGCTGCTCAGCTCCAGCGGACCAACACTTCTGACGGTGAAATAGCTGATTCTAAAGAGTTTAGTGGTGCACCTCAAATCTGTCCTCAATAGCCCATCCACAACCTCTGACATCACAATGAACAGACTCCTCCGGCGGTAACGAATAATGAACTGGACCTCCCGCCTTCCTCACCCGTTCCCCCTCCCCCCTCTCCCCAAGGAACAATCAGAGCAGTACACCAAATTTTTAGTGGGAAAGCGCCGAGGACTGATGCAGTCCCTATCGAAGTCTACAAGTCTGCTAATCATCGACTTATAAAGAAAATTACAAAGCGGTTCCTGGATATCTGGTGGCAAGGACAGGCTTCTTGGCAATTTAATGACGTTAACTTCATGTATAGGTAAAAGCTTTACGCTCAATTCGCTCAAGAGTCACCTAGGTCAAGGAATCATCCCAGAAAGCCCCCGCAACGACGGCTACCAACGGGAATACTTCTGACGTCCAACCAGTTACCAACCTCATCCTCAACACCACCACCACCTACCAAAATCCTCGCCACCAGCGATGGAGACTCGATCCCAACCTATCCTTGTTGTGGTCGTACATTCACCTTCCCCGTCGGCCTAATCGATAAATTGCTAATCTATTGAATAGCGACTGGTAGAGCAATATCTGGTGCACCAAAATGCACCCACCTCAATAGTCCACACAATGAAATTCATTTAGTCATTGCCTGCGTCTATGCGACTACATACACCTCTATGAAAACCTGTGGCAAAACACCGTCTTCGAATGCTGTTAACACTCATCGCCCACAAGCTCATATGCCCCGCGCGAACCTACTCAAAGGGTAGGCGCCTCTCATGTAAGTGGACACTGTGGCGTCTGGCTTCTTGTCAGTGTGGTTTTTATGACGCTTACGAGAAACCCTGCTGTTGGTAGAAGTGAACAGACGGGTTCAAACGGAACATATGCGATTGCTGGAACAAAACATTTGCTGGCCTGCGGTTGCGGATTTCCGCTCGAACCCATCATCAGAGACAGCCGCAGATAAGGATGATAAGGGCGCCAGGGGTGCAGTATTTATAGGCCCCAGGTGCTACGCTGCAGCGTGCCTAATCCAATTAGCATTCCCGCAGTCATCGCTGCTGGTGACGCGATGAATGCTCGTTAGCCCGCGCTCGAGTCCTTAACTGACAAAATTTAATCGCCGTTCTCGATTCCTGACATGATGACGACTCAGCAATTTGATTGGTTGCCACGTTGAACGACGGCCTCTCGCGTCCGCCCCGCGCAGCTAATTGCTCTGCCTAGGACAGGTCTCTGCCTGGAATATGGAGCTGCGAGGTCAGTGCGCTTTTTAATTGACTGCAGGTCAGAGACCCAAGACTCACGTCAGGCCAATACACGCCGTGATCCAGCGATCGCATCTTCTTCCAGCGTTCATCAACGAGTGTCAATATTACCTAACCTAAACAGGTTAGACAACGAGCTCCTGGCTCAGTGGTAAGGACGTTTGCCTCTGATCAAATAGGTCGCGATTTCGATGCTCGAGTTAGGCACCCCTTGGGTCTGGCTATGACTGGCCGACGACAGCTAATAAGCCAGAAATGACCATTCCAGTCTCCGTTGTCTTTGCCGTCAATACTATCTGTCCATACCGGATGTGTTGTGGCGGAAATTAGGTGTTGTGTGGCACACTTAAACCAGCTGTTCAGCCTTGCCAGCTGCAGTAACCAATCTTGCGTCTGATCACCATGATGCTGTCTTTTTCTGGGCTCAGATCCTGGGACAGATTCTGCTCAAGTCTGTTATCAGTAAATATTACTTTAAATTTATGTCGCCACTTACCATACTAGCTAAAAGACCCAGACACTTGTTTTGCCGGTATTCTACCGCAGCTTGACACATCTGTGAGGGGTCCGGTTAATCAGTGGGTCCCCCCAGGTTTCCCTGTCTGCTTTCTGGTTAATATACCGGTTTTTGAAGTGCAGCTTTTTAATTTCCTTAGGAATTAATTTCTGTTCGTGGTATACATCGGTAGATATTTAAGATCTATAGGCACCAACCGAAATTGTAAGTGTATATTTAGGCTAAAACCCGTCAACCACTGCGTAATACAAACCTGCTGCCAACGGACACATTGTAGTAGTATTTAGTGATATTGTAACTTAATTTGGCGACAGTAGCTCGTGTAGGCCTACTGATTAATCCCTACAACTTGCATGTTTTCCTACGAAAACGGTGATTATAGGGTTTATGGGTGGAGAATTAGGACACGCAGTGGAATATACTTTAATAAATGCTAAATGCATTTTTGTTGACTGTATTTAGAAGTGTTGTTGATTTTAATCTATATATTTTTCTAATCTGTATTATCATTTAACCTATTGCGCAAAAATCAAATTGCAGGTTTCTTAAATTTCCCGAAAAATTGAATTGGTGGTTAGGAGGTCGTCTACTTCAACTTACCTGTGGCCCAAGCTACCGTTCTTGAGTTAGATTAGTATAGTCCGCGGCGTGAAGCGCCGCGCACACCTTCAATTTACATGCGGAAAAACCCGCTCCCAGCGGCCGCGGGAAGCCACTTCGACTACATTTTTTCCCTTTATACTTACTTCTAAAAAATTCCTTCTCTGCCTATTCTATTTCCTCACCCCACAAAACTCTATAACCACCGTTATTGCAGAACGAAATGCTGGGACTAAGTGTATATGAGTGGGGCTACATAAGCTTCTTTTGACCTTAATTTACACGTTATGCTTCTGTGTACATGGTGGACATCGTTTTTCATGATGGTTGAATTGATAGGTGAAAAAACATAGCAATAATGTAGTGGGAGCTCATGTATAATGTTATTTAGGCTTCGCGATCAGTGCTTTTGCATAAACTCAAAATGTGTGTCGCTTAAGAATCTTAAGAGGGAGGAGGAGAAGGAGTGGAAGAACGATCTATAATTAGTCGCTGGGGAAGTCAATCTAACAGGGAGGGGTGGCAAGACAATTTGTCTTTGACATTCCATGTTTGCTCATGTCAAGTATGACTAATTTTAGCCGTGAGTAGCTTAGTTCACCATCTATACTTTTGCGATTGTTGTCTGTATATCGCAGAAGGTTACAGTCGACATCAATGGTTCTATGCTGTCACCAACATCAATCTCTCAAAACTACACACCAGCAAAAGCGCCTCATTCCCTTGGTTAGTCCTTAGTCCAATTTTTGATAAATCCTTCTGAATAATGACTTGTTTGTCCCATTTGACCCCCATATTTAGATTATCAAGAACTCCAAACCTGCTCCCTTTACAAATGTACGGAAAACCATCGATAGCGGAAAACGTATTTCTGATATTCGCAAATCATTCAATGTTCGATCTTCCAGATTTCCCTTTACCCTTTATCTTCCCTTTACCTGGTGCAGACTTGAAACTAATTTGATTGAAGGTCGTGTTAACACTGAACAATTACCGTTGCGGTGCCACCCTAAAAGGGGTTCGACTTAAAGGTTACATGCCTTTCCTCACAGGAAACCCTCTTACCATACTTACTTCAAGCCTGTGGATTGTTAATTTACATGGTTGCTTCCGGGCGCGTTTATGAGATATAAAGTGATCATTCGTCGAATCGCCTACGGGAAGTCAGTCAATTAAATTTTGAGCTGGAACAATAGCAGGATAAGCATGAAATTATTTCCTGCCTACAGAACTGGCCTACAAACCGAGGCACAAAACGGAACAAGAGTAGCTGTGGTTGATTAACTGTTCTCTAATAGAGGCAGATTTTTAAAGAGTCAATTTTATCAAACCGGCGGCTTAAAGAACTAACGGCTAATTGTATGTTTCACTTAAAATTCACCAAGGTGACACTCAAATAGGGCGAATCCTAGATAAGGAAATTTGTCATATCCTGAGATGTCAAAGTGGTTTTCAGTGGTATTCAAGCTGGAAAAAAACCAATTAGATCAGCAAAGCTATCGGGTCATACTCGAAATAAGCAAGCATTTTTACATACTTCGTCATCAAGAAAGTAATCGTGTTATGGATACATCATATTCGTAAACGTCCTTGTCTATTGCACGCGAGGCTTCATAGAAAATTCAGCTTTCGAAATGGGAAAATCTGCAGGTAATGCACTATTGTGGCATGTTCTGAGTGTGCAGTTATTCGTTTACGAACGTTCATCTGACCGCTAAAGGAACTCATCTGTCCCGCTCTGCCTTGGGCCTCGGTATAACGTTCATCAACGAGTGTCAATAGCCCCTGACCTAAGCCCGTGAGACAACGCGCTTATGGCTCAATGGTTAGGGTGCTGGACTCTGATCAAAAAGGTCCCGAGTGGGTACGAGTGGCTGACGACAGCTAATAAGCTAGAAATGGCCATTGCAGTCTCCCTTGCCTTTGCAGGCAATACTATGTGCCTACTATCCACTGTTACGGCTGTCAGGACTTCTGTCGAGGCCCTAGGCAGAGCAGGACAGATGAGTTCCTCAAGCGGTCAGGTGAACGTTCATCAACGAATAACTGAACACGCAGAACATGCCACAGTAATAATTATACGTGCATTACCTGCAGATTTTCCCATTTCTAAATCTGCCATTTCTAGCGAGTCTAGCGTGCAACTGACGAGGACGTTTACAAATGTGATGCATCCATAACAAGATTATTTTCTTGATGATTAAGTATTTGAAAAAAACTTGCTTATTTCGAGTATGATCCGATAGCTTTGCTGACCTAATTGCTTTTGTTGCAGCTTGAATACCACTGAAAACCACTTTGACATCTCAGGATAGGACAAATTTCCCTTATCTAGGATTCGCCCTATTTGAGTGTCGCCTTGGTGAAACAAACAATTAGCTGATAGTTCTTTAAGCCGCCGGTTTGATAAAATCGACTCTTTGTGCTGACCCGCAGAGGAGTTACTGACCCGTCAAGGGAGTTGGGTGTATTTCCCATCTACTTTTTTTCAAAAATCTGCCTCTATTAGAGAACAGTTAATCAACCACAGCTACTCTTGTTCCGTTTTGTGCCTCGGTTTGTAGGCCAGTTCTGTAGACAGGAAATAATGTCATGCTTATCCTGCTATTGTTCCGGCTCAAAATTTAATTGACTGACTTCCCGTAGGCGATTCGACGAATGATCGCTTTATATCTCATAAACGCGCCCGGAAGCAACCTTATAAAATCACAATTCACAGGCTTGACGTAAGTATGCTAAGAGGGGTTCCTGTGAGCGAATTGGCATAACGTTTAAGTTGAACCCCCTTTTAGGGTGGCACCATAAGAGTAAGTATTTAATTGTTAACATGACCTTCAATCAGACTACTTTCAAGTCTGCACCAGGTAAATATATGCAAAGGGAAGGTTGCTGACTAGCTAATAGCCCTTGTTGGATCCGGAGCCCCGCCGGGTGAGCCT
>UYRU01042618.1:14616-25731 GCA_900617775.1 Dibothriocephalus latus | reverse complement strand
ACATCGTATCCGTCAATTTATTAATGCTGCCCCTGATATATGCAGCATGATCAACGTCTATTGCGAAATTATATGAGAGCTATGCAACCACTTCCTCAAACCTTAGGCAGGAAAGTTCTTTTCCTTAAACAGGATGAATACAGCATTCAGTTTGTAAAACTTGAATTTATTTCTAACAGTCGGTAGGTTCAAAATCATTCGACAATTTAGAAACTCTTTTATCTGTCATCATCGACGCCTTGAGGCGGATTAACCTCAATCAAGGGGTCTCCCATCGGGTTATGCTGTTCACGGCTGTGCAGCTGTCATTGATTTAAGCTGTCTTCTCAGGCCGGTGATCATCATCGAAGTGCCGCTCATTAGTGAGCGAACTACATTTAAGTTATTTATAATCGCGACTCTCTTGGGTCATATTTTTATTCGTACTTGCAATCGCCAAAAAGTTTCTTCAATTTCGGCCGACTGACATGTACTTCATAGGATCAAATTGATATGGGATTGCACCGAATTTCTATTCTAACTCAATAAAGGTTACAAGCGGCAGAAAGGCGCTAGAAGATGAGCAGATATACGAATACAGCCTTCAACTATAGGACCCTATTCCGTTTCCAATTTGTCTGACATGTGAATTCTGGTTCGGAACCATCGCCAGACTTTCTCTTTGTGTAAAAAATATCAAGGACGGCATTTTTCCACCTTGTAATTTAATGCATATTAGTGAGTAACATTTTTTTACGAGTCGCATAAAAGCGTTTTTGTGTGAAAGCCTGTTGGCTGTAATAACTCGCAATTTTTCGACATATTTGCCTTACCCCTCCTTAAATTCTTACGAATGTCAACAACTTCCATGAACGTCAGCTGAATATCCTTTATATTAAACTTGATGTTCGAGAAGCTTGGATTTATGGTCCCGCCGACTTTTGGCAGAAAAGATATTGTCTTCATATTCAGTACAACCCTTAACGTGATATGGCTTGGAAACCAGACCTACGTTTCTCTAAGTAAAAGCGCTAACGGTTGGTGCATACAACAATTATCACATTATCGAAAGCGGTCTTCTTGATCAATGGATTGCAAGCTTTCAAAAAAAATTCTTATACGCCTTTTTCACTTATATAGATTGATTTTTAAAATATCCACTGGCTTTTTTGTATTTTTGATGTCATCATTTTGCGAAATCTAAATAAAGAATATAGAAATGTGACATTACAGAGAGTTATGTTTGCTATTTTCGTATATTCAGAAACAGTTGCATCGTCTTCAAGATAGAAGAATTTCTAGCCCTTAGATAGACGCTTACTTTTAATATGCATTACTTTCCCACGTAACGCAAATGCTTGGTCGAAGTGGCAGTCTCTTTAGGTACCTGAAAATGCCCATTTAGCCTTAATATGTACAACATTTGTGACTATCGGACCTGTTTAATTTTATTACACCTGTAAAGTAAAATAATATCGGTTACATCTTATCACGAACATTTACTTCTCTACCATACAGTACGTTGACCAGATAGTTAAGCCATCGATTTAGATTATGATCACCATGTGATCCACAGCAGTTTGGTGTAGGGACGGCAAACTGCGCATGGGTTAGCGTTAGGTGATAGGAGACTTGCGCCGTACCTCCAGCATTCTCTCTTCCCTAACATACCAATGCTCGGTGTCAAGACAGAGACAAGAAGACATTACGCGGGATCGGGCGCCGGTGGCTGGAACAACCGAAGCCTCCCTTAAGCGTGCCACCATTCCATCTCCATGTCCGGCATTTGTTAGGAGAGCGTAGGCTGAATAACGTCTGCCGTACCCTGATCTGAATAACGGCGTATTCACTAACTTTCCCAGTAAGTATTTGAGTTATCAAAAAATAGCTGCTCAAAACTACATACTCGACCGTATATATTTTCATATTTTATGATAGGACCGTATGCCTCAAAACCTTAAAATGTCTTAATTAGGATCTAACGTTTTATGCACTGTTATTCACATTCTTCGGGTAGGCTGCTACTCCTAAGGGATTTCAATAGTCCAAACTAGAATACGCATTCCTCATTCAAAGAGCATTTGTCTGGGGGTTAGAAAAATCTGTCTATCCGAATAAATTGAAAATTCTTATGAAAAATCTGTAGTTATTCTAGCCTGTAAATCAATGGATGCTGGCAGTGTTCTGTGGGCTCCGGATTCTGCCATTGGCATAAAGGATTCTATTTTTCTACGATGTAAGGGTTATTTTATACACGGAATTAATGGTCTTTAAAACTCGCGAATGGGATCTTAGTCCACCTTAGTTCGGTCGGATAATTCTTTTCGATTTAAATAAAATATTAAGTGTGCGAATGCTCCACGAGGATTTAAAGTTTACAAAACTGCACGGCTGAGACCTGCAGCCGGTTTTGCGATCGGTGGTACATCACCCACCAAGTTTTTCCATTTGAAGGCCATTAGCATGCCAGGCTTTGCCTTAAGTGGTTCTGCATATCCCGGGATGTTTTTTGTGACGTAAAAGCGCATCATTAAGGCCGTCCCTTTGAGGATTAAGCCACGAGACATACTTAAAGTGACTTTTCTTCTCTGACGCGGCTGCTTTAAACGCTAGCATTTTATGTTCAAAGGACATGAATCTAGGAGTAGCAGGTATACTAGCACTTCGTTTGCATCAAATTATTGAGTACTAGTCCTCTCTCGGACTAATCAAATAACAGGAACTCACATGATTTTGGTTCTTTCGTTGACTATTCTCGATATTTCAACCTTTTGGTTTTTAGCGGATATCTTATTTCCTTTGTTTACTCGTTAAATAGAAGAGAAAATCCTGGATTCAAACTGAACTTTTAGTTCCCTGTTTGTACGTATAGAATAAAATTAAAATATAAGATGTAAATATGCTTAAAATTCGAGGCAAACAAAATTGTGTATTGCTATCATAAAAACACAACAGAGTCGTGAAAATAAACCTTCGCTATGGCTTATGAAGATAGTATTTTTGATTCCAATCTCATCTGTCCGAGCTTGCTTATTTTTTTCGGCGTCTCATTCACAGAGTGCCGGCATTGGGAGCAATTATTTAAAAAGTCTCGCAACCGATTCCAATTGCATACTCCCTTGGAGGTTCTAGTCGGGCGGTTAGGGTGGTCCTGAAGTCAAAGGACATAATTTATACACTACAAATGAGCTGACCACGGAAAGAAATTCAGCTTATTGTTGTTTCTAGATAACTAATTTAAAAATAACAGAGTTAGCGTTTTGGTCAAAGTTTAACTAAAACTAACATGTTCAATTATGCCAGTTAAACAAAGTGTTCAAGAATTGGAATAGAACGCACACTTTCTTCCCATTCCCAAAGAGAGAAGTAAATAGACTTTTTTTTGCTGTATTTGTTGGTACTCAATTTAGTAGTCGATTCGGTAGTTCCGGAAAGGTTAAAGAAGGTTCTAAAATCTGTTTTCGATTTAAAGAGATAACGTATGTGCAGTTTTTTCAGTAATTATCATGAAGCGAGCTACTAAAATATCTTGATCATTTCAAAATATTGATTTTCTAACAAGCCTCTTTCCGTCTACATTTAAAATCCACACTGTAATAAATGAAAACGTTATTACTCTGTTTTTTTCATTGATCGAGAATGCCGCTTTAAATTCACATATACTTTATACAAAATATGCCTAACTCATTTGTTCTAGTAATCATTTTTTGGCAACCTACGTCTTCTTAAAATGTTCTTATTTTAGATTCTTCCTTAGTATGCAATTTTAAAGAACATGAAGTGCCTTTGCAAAATTGTCTTTTCATTTCATTGATGAACATTGCTTATAAACTAAGAAACATGGTCCACAAAAGACTTTTACGAGCCACACAGGACAGCTTCTTAACAAGGTATCGACATGTTTGATTATCTTTAAAGGGAACCTATATACATTGTAGTTTGGTAATACTCCATCCAGCTCTAACTACAGGCTGGGTTCACAATTATTTAAGAATTCAGAGTTTCTTTAAATGTTGATGAAACACATTTTACACATCTTACATCTAACGTGGGCACGGTTTGCTGGTTTAATATTAAAAGAAAGGAATTATTATACACTTTTGTCCTAAGGTATATTTGCATTTATAAATTCATCAAAAGCAACTAGAAAATTATACGTCCTTGGTAGTCAGTACTATAGTGTGGCACGGCGGTCGGAACGAAACCTGCTCAGAATCCGATGTCCCGAAGGGACTGAAATATGTTAAGATTATGCTACATGGTAATTACTATAACAATCGGAATTTAGTGCTACTTTCAATGTAAAAAACTCAGATAAGCATTTCGATTAACATTTTCTGATATAGAACTTCTACAGTACTTGATTTTTTTCTGCTTGAGAAACACCGATACGGAAGCACAGAAACCCCTTAGTCAGTTTCAGCCAACATGGTTAATCCATCAGATCAAGAGGCTGGTGTTTCTACGGTTCTGGACATGCAGTCAATACAACACACAAAATGTTTTTCAAAACATTTACCTAGAGAACTTTAGAGAGTAGGTTTTCAAGTTCGTACCACAAACTAGTCATTCGTTTTCATAAAAGCAGTATGAATATCATATATTACCACAATAGGAGATTTGCATTTAATAATAAAACTAAAAACGTGGTATTAAAGGCTAAGGTTTTTAACAGAGGTTGGATTAATGGATTCATGGAGGCATTTTCAGTACTTTTAATTGTAGTGCGTTTGTATTTTTGGGGTGACTGAAAAAGACAGTACTCGAAGAAACCAATTTCCAGGGCCAAACTCGCGAGAGAAGCACATTTCAATCATCTTGTCTAAGGTTTACGGATTTTTTGTTTTATCAATTTATATTTACGTCTTATTAAAAAATAAAAAAGTTGCGGGACATTGAGTTCTACTTGACATGAATATCCTGGCGAATGGATTTACATATTTATATCAATCAGCAGTTATTTATAATAATTTTGCTGAATTATGAGATAAAATTATATTCTCACAAGTGGCGATAGATTGGCTTAATGTAGCAATAAAATACGTGGCCAGGAATTTTGTTGAGTATAAGTGGACGTATATTGTCCTATTAGTCCAATAAGCCAAATACGTGTTGTATATGGAAGCATATTCTCAAAGATAACTACCGGAATTCATTTAGAAGTGCCTGAATTTAAATCACTTTTGAGGCGGAATTATCAGAGAGTGGCTTCGGACTCGGGATACTACTGCTCACCGTTTAAAGATGCAATTTTATTGAAGTTTATCTTACTCCATTATAAATGAAATTGCCATATACGTTGATTGTGTCTAATTTGACCAATGCGGATAAAATTGGATAACGCAAGTCTAGAGAACTCGAACCGTTATATGCGATTTAAAGTATAGAACACCAATAACATATGCAATGGGTTTTATATTTCTTGCACAAACTGCTTTCAAGTTAACATTCTGTCGCAACTGACTGTAATTATATTATAGCACTTAATTATAAAATGATATTGAGTTTTTCTTTAGAGATTTTACCTGTAAAAATAGCCTTCAATTATTTCGACAGGATGTTTTGACATACATAAACGCTCTTGCACAAACTCAAAAAGTTCTCGTTTGTTTAGGTACTTTCTAATTTCTTCGGATGTTTGAACATTAAAGTATGCCAACTGAACGAAAATGGATAGCGTTGATACCAGATAAACACATCCTTAAAATATATTCATCCCTCCCGGTAAGCCACCGAAAAAACAGTCAAATTCGATTTTCTCCCAACGCTTCCACATCCTATTTCTATTTTGGATCATTTGTGCTTTATACAAGCTACGTTATCCGACGCTTTTTTCGGTAAACTGCTCCGATAATATATTATTTTACAACGGAAATATACAAAAGATAAGAATAAGTAGAGAAATTTGTACCAATTTAGGTGCATTCTTTTAGTTCTTCCAAATTAATAGCTGCACCCCGTGCAGTTTGCCTTGACTATTGTACTGTAAAATAAAAGATCAAATATTAATGAATTTCTGTGTCATCGTTAGTGGCATTTACCAATAAGGACATACCAATCAGCATTAAATCTTCCGTTAATAGCATTCTCTGCCACTATACTGAGGATTGATCTGTGAGAATAATTTATACACCGTGAAGATTCAACGTTAGGGGTGACAAGACGGGATATGAACGTAAGTAATCCTTGGCTCTCGGAGACTAAAATTGACGAAGCGCCTCATTTTAGGAACAATGTGGATGCCAAGGAGGAATACTAAGGACGAAGCCTTCGACCAGTATGGCAAGGCGTTTTTGTAGATGCTTTGCATCTCATATGAGACCTAGTAAATTTAAACAGTTTTGTTTTACAAAAGCGGAAAATCTAAGGCCCACAGAGTGTTTTTCCGTGAAAAAATGTATCTTTAAACTACATGAGACCATTTACTCCAAAATATATCTTAAGTTATATATAAATATTTGTTCGTCTCTCGCCTTTTGCCCGGAGTGCAAAAAATGCCTAATTTGGAATCAAATTCAGAAAAACATAATAAAAACATGTTTTAGACAACGAGATTAAAGAAAGCCTGTTCAAGCGCAGCTTTTTATACCCTTGAATAGGAAATAACCCAGTACCCAAAAGGCAAAGGATTGAACACTCTGCTTGGAATTTTCTTACTCAGAACATATGAGCGGATCGTACGCATGATTTCCAACAGAAACAGATAGTTGATAGACAAAAAATACAGTAAGTTAAAGCTAAATTGACATAAATAAAAAATGATGGAATAAAACGTCAGTAAGCAGGCAGGGAGATCGTCGATGAAGATAAGGCTATTTACAGCACTTTCTCCTTATCTAGGTACTAGAAGTGGCAAGGTCCAGGAACTAGCTCGAAAGAAAAATAGTAAGGATATGAAACCTGAATAGGGTGTCAGGCTTTGAAGTTAAGTGTACTTAAATGCTCCTTATGAAACGCCTTTACAGAAACTGATATCCGAATTTATACTGGTAGTCCCTGTGTGGAAACCGTGAAATTATATGATTAAAATTCATCGGATGTTTACCTACTTTTAAGGGAGTATGAATTGCCTGTATAGTCGCACATAACTGCGTGTATCGTGACAATAACATAAAAGAAATGAATATTAACATTAAAAACTTAAACAACAATTAGTGTTCTGGATTCCTTGCATTAGCAATTCTCAACCCAGCAAGTCTAGTAAGAGTAAAATTGCGTATTCATACGAAAAAATTAAAAATCTCATTGGACAGCCTATTCATGGGCCACCCAAAGAGTCAAAGGATAAGACACGATCCCAACGATAATTTGGATTACCAGATCAATAGCGACTCGTCTTAGAAGCTTGTACATCCCAGCTGGTCAGACATTTTTCGAACCGAAGCGTTAAGATTTAAGATCATTTTTAGAAAAATAAATTCACAAAGACGGCTGACTTCCCGTGCATTTGACGCCTAGGGTGAGCTAGTTGCTAAAACTTGCGGCCCTAAAGATATATTTACAACATCCCCTCCCCTATTCTCTATCTGGGCACCAATCATATTGCTAACCTGGGTGTAATTGTTAATTAAATCCAAATTCTATTTACAAGGTCTAATTTACTGAAGGAACGTTGAGAAGGAAACACATATATTCTCAAATTTGCGTTTTGAAGCCACTTGAAATTACTTATTTTGGTTCATTGGTATAGCCTACATTGTCTAAAAATGTTTTTGCCATTTTGAGAAGCATGACCACGAATCTATTGATTCATATGAAAATACGGATTTGGAAAATTATTGTGCACAACTAAATAGTGAAAATGGTGACAACTATAGATGAAAGGAAAATACTCCTGAGCTTAATTGTTTAGATTCAAGACTCCACTTTATTTACCCCTGGGACTAGACCATTCCAGCCATTATCTGGTTCAGGTCCGTTCTACGTGACTTCGATCTTGTGATTTGTTTTGATCGACAGACTTAAAAGACATAGAGCCCTACCACATTTAAACGTCTATTATATTTTCATTTCAATGTTCAAGTCACTTTCCAATTAAAACTTCAAAAACGCCAAAAACGTGTTACTGCATTTATGACCAAATTATAACAAATAAATCCAAGCGAGAAAAGATTAGCCAGCTTGTGGCTGTTTACCTGGTTTATTTATAAAGTGCCGTTCCTCGTTAGTGTTTGCAATTGTTTTGTTCCTTCAAGTTAAATTTCAAAAGTAAACGTCTATTCGATAGAGAATCTCATCTTGCGACATCTAACAAACTTTGTTGCGTGTGGATATACACCAAACACTCATTACTGGCTTCCTTTTTTCAAACGTGGCCGCAGGAACAATGACGTGCAGGGTAATTACTTTGTTCTCTTTAGTCAACCGTAGTAGTACCTTGGCGGAGAAAAACGGATTTGCTTAACGTAATAAACCACAAGGGAGACATTATTATAATAAAATGATTTTGGTGAAACTTTTTTCCTTTTTTTCGAAATGAAACGTCAACGGAAAAGAGAATCAGATCTCTCAATGATTATTTCACGCACAGGTGCAAATGAAAGTATTTGTGGTCAGGTGTTATTGCAGGTATACTGGTTGTGGACGCTCTCTTAGTTTTCTGCCAAGCATTTCAAAGTCTATCTCAAAAGTGACCACGAACAATGTCTTGACTTAAAAGTTATTCATTAACTGTTATTGAGCATAAGAAATAAATCCGTCAGCGTCTTCTCTATGAAGTGTTAAAAGCATTTAAACCGTTCTTCTTTATAATTGACTGTTCAATAAATAAGTTAGAAAATAAAAGTAATATTACCTTAAAAATGATTCTAAAAAGCCTTAAGTAGTTATCAAGCCTTTAGGCCATAAGACTTGTATTTTGGCGGAATACGAAGAGGACAAAACGCCCATATTTATTCCCTCTTCTTCTATACATTCATCTTCTATTGGCCATTACTGACAGGACTACTAAGAACGTTTGGTCTTGTGTATGAGAAATATCTTAAGACATGTGCTGATAAATATCGCTAAAATAAAGATGATACTTAAGAAAAGTAACTGGAAAGCTTGGTGCCAACTTTGATGTTAACAGGTCGTGCACAAAAAATTAGACAGTCAGAAAATGTATCAGTGTTTGGGACTGCCCGTTACTTGTGCTGAATTAAAAATATAGTCGGTTGTATATTCATCCCCCATCAAGCAGCTTACTACTTAAAACAACTGGCACATCGTTCTTTACCGGCTATTCAGCTGTATGTCAATCGTCATGTAATAATTGTAGTTGTTTTCGACTTCCGGTACGTCGATATGCATTTAGTCATTCAATTGGTCCTGTGGCGCGGGATACATTAGTCATACAATGAAGCGTCTTGAAAAGAGGTTTCGCGAACACATATCTGCCTGGCTAGGCTGATGTGAAAATAGATCACATTAAAGTTCTATTCTTACATATCTCGACATATATCGTCGAGTAGACGCCAATAAAGCCAGTCAATTTGTGTATCGGGCGAGTGTTGAGGACTTTATGTCACCTGTTTCTTATGGTGAACTTCTTAGAGGCCGATCCTTAATTATGACAAAAGCCATTGACCGAGCAGTAATTGTATAACTAATCAAGCGTACTAAGTAGAAATCGTAGGACAGGGCTACAATCAGAATCTTATTAACGCTTAACAGTCACTGCTGTTATATGTGCCATCTAAGACCATTTAGTGCCTTTGGCATTACGAAGTACGCCCTTTGGAAGATGGAACAAACAGTTAGTAAGGTACTACCTTACATATATATACCTATATATTTGCCTACACACTTCAAGAGACTAAATAAATGTCCTGCTTCTTTTACTTTTACACTTAACCTATGTGGTGCTAAAATATGTTGTGAATAAATAATAGGTAGTGCAAATTAGTGCCAAGGAAGCCCTACCGAAGACAACGTTTGACCTGCAAGCAAAATTAGAAAATTAATGTATGCCTATTTTCTGTGCACTTTGGCCGTCTCAAATAATGACCGTTTTCGAAAAAGTCACTGTAAAGTAACTATGTTGTATTTTTTCCATCTTTCAGACGTATTAGACAGTATACCGAGTAAGAAAGTAGCCGACGCACATTGCCTATAGTGGCTTCAAATATTTCGTCATTTAAATTTTGGTTTGATAATGAGAACAGCGATGGACATGTGAATCTAGAGAGGCGCCTTCCTTCCTGGGGTTCCGTCTAAATACAACAAGACATCGAGTTATGTAATAATTTGCATTACAATCATCAGCGTAGTAAACTGGGAAGTTAACTTAAAAGTTAAATTTATCTCCTCTGGCAGTAAAACACTCACTTGCTTCCTAACTTGTTAAACAACTTTGGAATATTTGATACATTTTTATGCTTAAAGCATGTGGTGAAAAATGTGATTTAACACAGGTTTTATAGTGCAAACCAAAGTTATTTATTCGAATAAAATTACGTACGTACGAAAATTCTGTAGCACGCCAAACTCGAGAACACAATAAACCGCAAAAGTGTGTTAAGTCAAAAGAACTAAGCCATGCAAATACTTCGATTTATGGTTTGGATTGCCCGTAATTTTGTTCGCGGTTAATTAGTTTCAAAAAACTACCCCATGAATATAATAATTTTTGGATACACGTCTTCAGAATTTTTTGTATTAGGTAGGCGGGCGACGAAACTAATGAAACATGACGACTGAAACTATGCCTGATTATTGTGACGGATCGTTAACTTTTCACTATTTAAAATCGATTTTTGTTTCATTAAAATAAGATAAAGTAAAATCTGGATAAACAAAATAGGTGTTACTTTTAAATACATATCTGTAAATGTGTTTGATTTTATGTCCTTAGTGATTAATAACACCTAATAGCAAACCTCCATTTGCCAGCAAATATAAATACTAAACAAATTATTACGAAAAGGCTCCCAATTATGCATTCGTTTTACCGTTTGCGCATAGACGAACTCCTTTTTATGCTGTCAAGTTCCTGCGCCAAGTGGCGGCACGCCCAGGGATGCTCAGGCCACGCCAGCCACTGTTGTCGTCTACCACTTGCTATCTTCTTGAATTGTCCATCAGAACTGGCCCAGGTGGGGAAAGAAGAGAGAATACGGTAGTTTGAGCGTAAGCCTATTCTCATTTTAACCTGAT
>UYRU01042616.1:6028-16991 GCA_900617775.1 Dibothriocephalus latus | reverse complement strand
ACAGGATGAGTGCATCCTCAAACAGATCGGTGTAAAATAACCCATTACTATGTAAGAAGGATGTTTGAAATCACTGTGTTAACCCACGTTTGGGGCGTTCACAAAGCTTCCAGAGGCGTTGTCTGCCTCTATCTCTGAAGAACAACATTCGAAACACTTAAAAATGATCATAAGGTGGGACCTCGATGCTCCAATCAATTGAGGAGGATTTAAAATAGGAGAAGGTGGTTGTTGTACGAAACCTTGAACCAGCGAATGAGGAATGTTCGTCCTGTTTTACCAATCAACGACGGAATACATTTCGCTCAAGTATTATGAATACTATAGACCACGTGTAACGGCGCAATTGCAAGAGTAAACATAATACAGGAGCCGCGGGCAAAAAACAACACTAATTTTGGGCTTTACCGTTGGATCGGACTTTGGTGTTCGAAACAGATACTAAGTGCGAAGGGTCCTCTCCTAGCAAGACCGTGTTTAGCAGCTACTATCGAACAGTTTAGGTTAAGAAGGAACTGCGTTGGGAGATGTACCTTATGAGACATGATCGCAAAAAAACTGCAGCCTAAGTTAGGAGTGATTCAAAGGTTGTCTATTTGACTTACTAACGCTAATTTTTAACGGAGGTTTATTTTTGTACATGCAGAGCGTCTTCCTAAGTTATTATATCTATGAAAGCAGTTAAAAGTTTTGGCGTAGTCAGTCACCTTATATGCAGGCGATACTCTGCACCACGTACTGTCCTAGATCACACCCGCGTATCCTTGCGTGATTCAATACATTTATATTAATGAGATGCGTTTGCTAAGATGGCCAATGCCGACTTGAAGCTTGCTTTTTAGTTCTGCTCAAATCGTGCGAGGCAGGCTATATTCCCAGAACTCTGTCATTCTGGAAAGCAGTTTTTATTACTTTTATACTAATTAAAATTGATAAATATATGCCCTTCTTTCCTCGATAAAACAATAACAATGAAAAAAGCACCAATGCTCTCTAGGCATGTGATATACTGGAAAGTCATCTCAAAATGATAAAAAATTAAGTAGTCAACTTAAATGTGTACACTTTAGTAAATATCCGCGTGGTAACCTTTCTGCTCATGTGCAATTTATTCAACGAAATATGCCTCATATTAACTGCTTAATTATATGTCTTAATATATTTATGACGATATTTGGAGCCTTAAGAGCGCATAAACAGTGGCTCACTGTAAATAAAGATAACGAAAATATTTCCAGAATAAATGGAAAGGTCCAATTTTTATTTGTAATAAGGATATAAATGTCTGTCAAGGTGTACAACTACGGGGGAAATATTTCACGTTTCCCAAGCACTAAAAGGATTCCCCGTTTGAAGAAAATAATGTAGTTTTGTGAAACATGGCTAAAAAATGAACATTATTAAATCTGTTATTAATATTGTGGGTTTTTAGCCATCGGTCAAACATTCTGCGTGTGACTTTGTGAAAATGTTTAGTTCCTTAATGTCCCACATCGCAAAATTAAGTAAAATCTCTCTCGCTATACCCAGTTTTTTTGGGAGGAAGTTAAAAACCGGAAATGTCTGTTGAATTTCCGCAACGTCATGTGCACAGCATTTAAGATGTGACTGTTGGAAAGCTGTCATACCACATATTTTTCTGTCCTTGGGAAATTTTCCACAGAAATTATGTAAAAATGGCTTCTTCCATGTCTTTTTTAAAGGTGTTTTATTCATCTATACACGTACATTTGACGCAGCTTCTTAAACTTTCGAAGAATTCGTGTTTCTAGAAAATCAATTGTACTTAAAAAAGAACCCAAGATTGTGTTTACATTTATCTTTCCTTAACGTTACTGCATATATCCTATTACTTATTGTGGCTGTTGTCCGATATAGGTAGAAAAAATTGCAATTAGTTAGATATTTGCCAAGAATGTACGCACATTATATAGGTTACTTCAACTTTTCTAGTTAACAATTATCAAACACGACAGGATCATTTACTTGCTATGGAGATAGGTCGACACGTTGAATCTGGTTTGCGAATCTTAGCTGTTTTGGTAAGCCTTTTTTAAAGGCTTCGAAAAATATTTTGCTCGATATAAATCCATTTGTGTGGGAAGATGCCATTCAAAATAATAAAAAAATCATTTAGCTAAAAGTCAGCATAGTCCGTCTGTATAAAAGGGGTAGTTGTGATTTAAAGGAATCGTTTGATGCAATAGAATTTCGAAAAATTTTAATATCACGATAAGGCGACTGAGAGCTATACTTCCAATTAATTGTGCATGAAGGGCTCCTTAACGGTCTTTTGTAGATAAGCTGCATTCTCGAAATATCGTCAAGTTGGAGTACCTATTATTACTTCGCAAGGCTTTCTACAATAAATTTTGCGGTTCACTGCAGTGGATTTTTATGACATTCAGGGGCCGCATCTCAGAAAGCATGCTGTCTCGTGGAGGACACACAAAATTCCTGCGACTTATGTCCAACCTATTTTAAAACAATTCTGGTTATTTCGTATAAACTGAAAGGCAGGCATCCCAAGAAATGTAATTTCAAGGAAAGGCGTCCTTTGGGAAAGGACGCTTTTCCTTAAAGTTCTGGTTATATCAATAAATTCCGAATTCCTTAACGTCTCTTCACGTTTCATCACCATTGTCTACTCACTGGCAACTAGCGTTGAAAGGTCAGTTTTGGCAAATATGTTTTCGGCAAATCTTCATCAGGCCAGTAAGTTTTCAAAACAATTAAATTTGAAACGTGTAGAAAAATCAATAATTGCCAATAACAGCGAATATGTCTGACGTGGGCGCCGATTGGCCAATGCGGAATATGCCAGTTTGCGCCCGTAGGCAAGATCAGCATGTTGAGTAAGGTTGTGGGCATTGGTCAGGGGTCAGGTGCATAGAGAGATCACTGTCATTTGTAAGGAACGAGCGACTGGCATTATTGGGTGGAGGCGATGTGCGATCGTCGCCTGGCGTCGGCCATGGAAGCTAAAGGGATTGTGTTAGCGTTTTCTGACAACATAGCAGTAGATTCGTTAGCCGTATAGCCACTGCTTCAGCTGTTGCAAGCACCCGTTGGCATATGCCTGTGGAGGAGTTGGTTGGCGTCCGGTAGACAACCTGAAAGGCTTCATTAGTATCGACTGGGTGATTCGCACCCACAAGGTGTGCGAGAATAGAGCTCGAGATCAATTTAGTTTCACCTTTACTTATCCAGGCCTGTACGTATTCACGTTCTCTGTTTTCCAGGCGCCTAGCTGTTCGGCCGATGTATCCTGCTCCATAGCAAAGTTACTGGCCTGATAACGATTTGTCAAAAACATGTTTGCTTAAACTGACTTTTCAAATTAGGCATTGGAATATTTGCAGAAAATAGAGTTCTATTGAATTTTTTGTCTTTATTCTATCAAAAAATGAGGAATAAGAGAAACGATCCAAGCAGCAGGAATATAGTACTAAAAAAGATGCTGAACTTTATATAAGTTATCAGAGTAACGAGAGCTATGTTATTTGAGGTTACTTTCGAAGAGTGATCTCTAATACTAAGGCTGTTTAAGATTTCCTAAATCATGTATTCTTCGGTAAATATCGGCATAGGAAAAGCCTGTAAGTGGGGCTGTTGTAACGAAATGCTGCGCAGCGCTGCACTATAAACAAACTCCGGAATAAACACATGACCTGTAGAACTTTAGAATGATTGGCAGTCTGAAAGAAGTTTTGTTTGATTAAGAATAGTCCATTAAAATATTCCAAACCGTTACTGACATAAAAATGAACAGAAGCCCTAAAACCTCTTGCTTTGAAAGGCTTCATACAAAAACTGCACCTGCTTATAAAACAAAATCGGCTCCTTTCTCAATTTCCGCTTAAAGGACAGTCTTGTTTCAGCTTCATCATTAAGCATGTAGGAGACTTTATTCGACACTGACAAGTAGATAATTTTTCCTAGGGTATGTTGCGCTGATTTGCTTGACAATTTACTGATAAATTTATATGACTTCAAAAAAGGTCCTTCACTTTTCAGTGATCTTATCCTCACTGGAATGTCGGCAGAAGCATTTATGACGTCAACTTAATTTTCTTTTGACAGCTTTACCGAAACGAATGACAAAATACTTGAATAACCATCCCTGATTTAAAGCCATTAAAGGTGAGCAAATAGAATCAAATCTTGTGATAAAAGTGGTCGTGAGCTAAATTCCCGGTCGAAGGGGATCAAAATAAAATTAAGCTGAGGTTTACAGTTTGAGTTAGGGCTAACGTTAGGAAGGGAATTGAGCGACGAAAATAGCTGCTCCTCCTCAGAGTTAAAACTATGACACCTGTATTTAGGTGAGGGGAACTGGGCGGGGTTCTTTCTCTTACGTCTCACACCATGAAAACCCAGAAGAGAAAAATTATTGGATCGAGTGTGGCTCTTTCAACAGGTGAATCGTGGGCCGAAATGTTTTTTCGCAAGTTTTTCAGAACATTTTAAGTGCTAAATGCAACACTCTTCATAGACACATTGTTTTGATTTGCCTCATTATATACTGTAAAACTAATAGGAAATTAGGAGAGGTTTTCTTTTCTGAGATGCAAATATTTCTCTCAAAGCTATTTTCTGGAACTATCTGTTTCGGCAATTCCATTCTATAATTGCTGCTACGTTGGAATTTCATTTTGACAAACGACTGGCTAAACATCCTCTCCAGTTCTTCGGAAATTACCAATACCCATGTTTATGTGAAGGCTTAAAAACTAGGGGAGTAGCACATTTACCGCGAATTGCTAGGGGTGTTTCAACTGGACAATTGCGCTCCTGCAATATTCTATCCTTTTAAAGTATAGTCTGCATTGTTTAACTCCTACAAAGACCACTAAATTATTCCTTTACACTCGAATGTTTGTCAGGTCGAGTCAGTCCATCCACTTGCATGGCCATTCCTCATTTCTGTACAGGAAGGCCTGAAGTGAGCCCCCGTCATTGATGTGGTTGTTCCACCAGTTAAACCGCCTCCGTGACATAACATTTACTGTGCTAAATCAATCCTACCTGAAGGCAAGATCTGGAAGAGGTAGTCACATATAAGTTTATATTTTTTGCTTATTGCGTTATTGTTAATACAGAAAAAATTCATACTGGTACCCTTGCTCTAACTGGAGTCTTTTCATACTCGCTGAGTAAGCTTTGTGAAGAATTAGAGAATTAACCATTGCCATTCTCTATAACCTAGCTGCTCTTCCTAAAAGGCTGAGGAAGTATTTACCTTCCTGAATAACTTATAAAATAGTAGACAACCAAACATTCTTTCATAAATTATGTGAAACTCTTATTAAAATCTCGATATTTCTGGCCAGAATTTTGGGCCCGATCTTTTAACATTCCATTCGACGCTGCTAAACAAGATTGGGTACACTCAAAGAACATCTTAACTCCATTTTTCGGACTTGCAATTCACGGCAGGCAAGAAAAGGAGAACAATAGTTGTCAACTTTTCTGATTTCGTCGTCTGTCGCAAACATTTTGGTAAAAGGGAAATAAACTAAGAACTGAGATGAATACATACAATGGAAGTACTGATTTTCGACAAATATTAACTAGGTCAAAATGCATTTTTGTAAAGGCGCTGTCAGTACGTTGAGATGCAGTGTAGTAAATCAAAAGGCAAAGATGTCAAAGTAAAGAGCCAAACTAACAAACCGCTACTTATTCAACCGTTTCGGCCGGACAACAAAATAACCCCAGCGTTCGCCTTCGTCAAAAAGGCCTCCAAGTTGTCAGTTATTTTTCCGCACTACTCAGGCTTGGGATGGCACAGATACCATAGGTGGCCAGCAAGCGCCCATTACCGATGCCAAAAGATTTGTTAACAAGTCGAACTAAAATTTCTGAGTCGGTTACCCGGACTGATGCAGTTACACGCACAGTGAATGTGTTAGAAAAGCAGTAAAACGTTCTCTGAACTTGGGTGACAAAAGACATTAACGTTGAGATCAAATAACTTCGACAATTGAGCTGCAAAACGTTTATTAGAACCAGTCATACCTTTGAATTTAACAAAATTCACGTATTCATGAGGGAGAAGGACCGCGCAGGCACTGTCAAAAATAGCGATCTTTCACCCTCTTATTTAGCCACATAACTTTTTAATGATATAGTAATTACTCATGAGGAGAGTAAGTGAGTGAGCACTAAGTTTGACACTGCTAACAGTCAACCGAATTCTAGAGTAACCATTATTCCGATCGCCATCACCGGAGGCGAACTCAGAACGATAATTTACTCAGATGTGTACTGTACTTAGTTGACGCAGGCGTGACGAGCGCGCGAGTTGCTAATTCTACCATATGCTTAGTTAACGTAGGAATTGCGATAATTCTATCTGTTGCTGTCTCTGATAATGCCTTCGAAAGAAAATCTGGCAAAAGTAGCTTATGTAGCCCCACTCATAAACCCCTAGTCCCAGCGTTTTGTCTTGCAAAAACGGTGGTTATACAGTTTTGTGGGGTGGGAAAGTAGGATAGGCAGAGAAGGGAATTTTTAGAAGTGTAAAGTGAAAAAATTGAGTCGAAGTAGCTTCCCGCGGCCGCTAGGAGCAGGTTGTTTCGCATGTAAATTGAAAGTGTGCGCGGCGCTTCGCGCCGCGGACTATACTAATATAACTCCAGAATGGTAAGTTAGACCACAAGTAACTTGAAGTAGACCACCTCCTAACCACCGTTCCAATTTTTTGGGAAATTCAAGAAACCTGCAGTTTGATAATCGGGTTTTCCCGCAATAAGTGATAAAACGGATTAGGAGAATCTACAGATATAGATCAATAACACTTCTAAATACAGTAAAATAAAGATGCATTTGGCATTTATTAAAGTATATTCCACTGCACGTCCTAATTTCCCGCCAATAAAACCCGATAAACACCATTTTCGTACGAAAACATGCAGGTTGTAGGGATTAATGAGTGGGGCTACACAAGCTACTGTTGCCGAAAATCTAAAACACTATGGGAGTAAAGTTTTTAAGCCAGCGATCCAGTTTCCTACAGCTAAAATTGTCCTCCTCTTATCTGAAATCATTCCAGTTGCAGCATGAACTATCTATATTATAGGCCAACATTTAATATTTATCGGTTAAAATCGCCTAAATTTTAATGAGGCGGAGAACGCACTTTCACGGGTTTAGAGCTGACTGCCACAACGAATATTTCCGAGGCTTATGCTACAGTGCTTGAACTCAAGCCAATTCCATGGGACCCTGGTACCATTAACAACCTTTGGTATTACAGCATTAGGTTAAGCATACAGAAGTTATAAATAATCTCTGGAGGAAACTAACGATTAACTACTCATGGTCACCAAAGCTAACCACGTAAACGCAAAGGATAAATTGCTCTCTTAATCTCACTTTGTTCCCATGAGGGCTTACTGCCAGTTTGCTGGCTGCAATATTCACGAGTATAAGTCGTGAGTACTTGTGAATATTGCGGCCAGAAAATCTGAAGTAAATACCAGTTGCAGTCCGTGATCAGCTCCACTGTGCCAACTCAGTTTTTCTTCTCCTGCCAAGCTTTCAGTCGCGCGCTACTGCCTGTCACATGCTCCTTGTCACTCCACTGCAGGAGCCGTCTACGTCTTCCTCTTGTTTGCCTCACGCTCGGGTCACTGCTGCCTGTCTTGGCCTTAGCCTCGCGAGCTCGATATCAGTCGGTATGCGCCATTCCCTGATTGGCTGCAAGACGGGACGCGTCGTACCTGTAATCCTGCGCGAACAGACGTACAACAACAGCTGGCTTGAGGAGACTGTGAGCAATTCTTTTCTCTAGAGCCTCTTGTAAACTCTTTCTCAGAGAAACCACTGTCCATCCTTATCCATCTTCCATGACTTCTGACTTGAGGGAACCTTCTGTTGTCGACTTTGCCATCCACCGACAACCCCTCAGGAAATAGTGACATTAAGAGTGCAATCTCTACTTCGCGTTTACGGGCTTACCTTCGGTTTAACCGACGGCCGAGCTCCTATGTCACCTAGGAGTATTAATGCATCAAGACAATTTATGTTAAGCAGTCATGGGGTATTTATCGGTCTCGTACTAATAAATAGAGTATAGTTATTTGATTTACTTTCAGTCAGCATTTTCCAAAAAGCAACAGTTGAAACTATTTTCATGTGCCACGTTTTTTTATCCAGTCTGACCATTGCATTGATCAGGACTAATAATATCTTGCGAACTGAGGTATTTTACCAGAAAAAAAACACACCAGTGCTTGAAGATTGTCTACATTTGTACCTACATCCAAAGTGGCAAAGTGAAGGACAAAAGGGCCAAAAAATGTGGCTTTCCCCTCCCTACAGGCTACAGTGAATATATTTTTAAATATAACTGCTGCCTGGATCCGGAGGATGCGCATAAATTAGAGAACTCTACATTTGTTTTCAGCAAGCAGATCTAGGAGCCGCTGCGTCAGTGGGGGTACATTACTGAATAACCAAGATATTTGCTCTCCTAAGTTCATGTAGTGAACGGTCGTGCACGGGGTAGAAGGAATCAAACATCACTCTACTTACAGGTCGACAGATGAGACAGTCACACTACTTCACTTGCTAAAGTAACAAGAAGTCACCTGCTATCTGTCAGCATAATTAAGTAACGTTTCCGCCTAAGTGAAGAGGAAAAACTGTTTTAATGTCGTCTTTATGAACTGTCCGGGTGGAGTCAGTACTGCCGCGCATCCCATACGTTACTTATATGTCACCCACAACTTTTTCGCGTTGTTTGTTTTATCTAAGCTTACAAGCTGTATGAGGCTTTAGAGCACCATCTTTGGTAGCGCGGGAAATTTTTAAACCAAAGTTTTTTTGACGCAGGACTACGGCCGAGGGTATCACTGAAGAAAGGGGTCATTTATTGAGGGCTCCTAAGTTTTTCAAATTGAAAAAAAACTAGGTACTTTCGACGCCATATATGACCGTTCATTTTACTTAATCGTGTTGATGAATAATAAAGCTTAAGGAAATAGAGGGCCTTCAGTTCTTTTTTAGGAAAGTACTGCTGTCGTATAAATACCGTACAGGATAGGTCAAACCGACACTCTGACAAAGTAACTTGCCATTTGTTGCTTCACGTTTCTCAAATGGTAAAAACATTTTATTGTACCCGGTCTCAACAACTTACTTAGGGAGAAGCAACAATGAACATGTGGTCTATCTCTTAGGGGGGGGCGTTTACGTCAACCTACCGCGACGGTTTGAATTCATAAAGACGTTAACCAGATACAGGTAGGACACAGGAGCAGGTATCCCTTAGTACTGCAGGTGATCTTGCACACAATTCAAGGAAATGCAACTATTCCTGGGTTATAATCCTGAGCCTAAATCTAACTTTCACCCTGAGGCTTGCCATAAAGTTACTCCAAATCGCGAATTTCCAAAAAACATTAATTTCCCTGAACATTCGCGCAAAGCCCCTCCCCTAAATAGGGAATCTATCTTTCCGTCCTTCGTTGGATGACACTTCGCACTTATTTATTATAAACACTCTGGTTATATCGAGTAAGACGTGGGGTTTACAAATAGTTTACAGGAAGCAACTCGGACCATATTTGGATAGGAACGAAAGTATGTGTGGCGTTAAAACTGGATTTGTCTCACAACAGAAGCCAAACCTTTAGAATACCGATATATGTAAACGGTGGTAATGATATTTTAATTTTTTATTTATCTTGACTTTAACCAAAAACGAAAGGTTATCATAGACTGGAATTTCCAACGTATGGGTGAGTACCCTAGTGTTCCTAGTGATTATTTTATTCCTGGAGACCATTAAAACGATGATTTTTGCATTATATCTACCCAGGAAGGTTAGCAGTTCTCCTTTAAACTTAACCGTGAAGGAGAGTTTCATCTCAAATTCGTTTTTGTCAATTGTTTCTCGTTAAAATGTTACAGCGTGGACTTTGCATTTTGGAATGTATCAAGTGTTGGAACATTATTTTTACGAAGGACACAACTCAGCAATTGAGCTTTAGGTGACGTAAATCTTCCTTTAGAAGTCTTCACATTCAGCTGACTACGGAAGCTCCAGGTTTAAGCGTTAGCACCTAATGCACTCTGAGAGGGACTAGCGTATAACCCTAATATTTCAATTCGCCGGCCGTAAAAATCAAAAGCGTATTGGTGTTAGACATATTATACACAGTACGTCATGCAAATCATTAGAAATAAATGAATATAGGATATGAACTTTATCATGAAAACTGTCAAAATTTATGAAAGGTTGCTAATAATTCTCAAACCGGTCCCAAATAATTAAATAAAATTTTAAAATAACAGTAAACTTTTTAAAGAACCTAACATTTACAGATATTGAAAGGAATGTAACATTCTTTAGGTATAACAATTTATTTAGAAAGGTGAAAATTCCGAAAATTTCAAAAATCGCTGTTAATGATTAAACTTGTGTTTGAAATGTACAGAGAACTTGTTTATGCTATAAACGGAGTATAAAAAGACAATGAGGAGAATTACTTCTGTAAATATTACTTTTGCGAAATTATCAGGTAAAGATTTTTTCAATAATAAGTGCAATGTTCGAAATGGCCCCTAACGAATACTTCACGGGTTGAGTATAGATTCCAATGCGGTTTTAGGAGAATTGCCTTTATTTTATTTCAATTATTTGAAATAAATATGACTTCACCGATATGAACTTCACATGAATAAGATGATTCTTAAATTCACCTGTTGACATACCGGCCAGTGACAAATAATTTAAAATAGAATTGTTCGGTGCAGCCGTATATGTACCATTTTTAATACACTAAGAGAAATTTCATTTCGTCAAATTTCTTTATAGGTATTTCTGCTTTTAGATTAAGATGAACTTCAGATCACCTTTGAACTGAGGTGACTATCTCACAGTGTGCAGTATTTACAATTGATTATTTCTAAATGGATAATACAGCAAGGCCTTCATCCAAAATATAGGGAG
>UYRU01042611.1:13098-24127 GCA_900617775.1 Dibothriocephalus latus | reverse complement strand
AAGTCGCCAGACACATTCTTTATAAGTGTCAACTTTTACTTCGGATCAAAGTATTACTCGAAGCTGGATTTTACATTTGAGCAAGGACCTACATTTACCCGTGATAATATGAATAATTGGCCAGCCACAGCAACATTGGTATGGGATAAACAGCCATACTCTACAGAAAATATGTTAATAAATAAGGCACAGCCTCTGCGCCAACTGTCTGAGAAACCCAGGACTTTTACCAGTGAAATCTGTGGCTAAGTTTGAATGAATTTGGGTGGATGTTTATTTGCCAAGACATCAAGGATGGCGCTCTGGCTGATAGATGAGACATATTGGAACATTTGCATTGTCGAATGTCATTCGCATATACATATATCACTGGATTTTCTTACTCATACACGGAAACCAGATTGTTCAAGGTAGTCTTTGTCGGAGTCGATGGTTGAGGGTCAAGACATAGTTTGCTATTTATATTTCCGCGTGATCGTCTGTTCGTCGTAGGGCTTACGTTGCACAAACGTAGACATATGTCCAATAAAGGGTGCCTTTTTGTAACAACGACACACCCTTCGCCCTTTAAATCTCTAGCTTTCAGCCGTTTTCAACAAGCCAGTGACTCGAAAACGGCACATGGCACATACAGTTATTAAAGTGGGTATTGCGATCTTTTAGAGAACAACATATGCACATCATCCAGAGACTGGTATAGTTGCTTTTTGCTGTTTTTTGCAGAGAGGCTAGCGGGAGTTAAAAGACCTATTTGCATGTGGGGCATCACGTGCTGCTTAATTCTGTCGGCTCACCCCCTGATAGAGATGGCCTATTCTAAAAATTCGTTTACTCTTATGCTTCTCAGGGAGCATATGACCGTGCATTTTTAGCGACAGTTTTTCCCTAATGGATTTTCAATCGCCAACGTGGTCTTGCAGATCATCTCCATTTTGTGTTAAAGCGGGCAGTTGCCTGCATGACATAGTATCACATCGATTACTTTTCAGCCATAAAGTTATCGTAAGTTAGGACATCCCGTGTGAACTACTAGCCTTACTTTTCCTCGTCCTTTGAATATATTTTCCGAAATACCTTGAAATTAGTCGTCTTTCTTGGAACTAATTTTTATCCTGTTTTTGCGCTGGTGAAGGGCTCGTACATTCTGCTTGCCCAAACAGGATTTTGCGCGTGCACGAGATATTTGGAAAGTAGTGCATTAGTCAGTTTGGATTTAGGCTGCATGCTCTGAGTTTGCTTTGACCTCTCGATAGAAATTGAAAGCTGTTGACTCTGTCAGTCATCCGATTAATGTCAACAGGTTGCTTTTTTACCATGCATTTTCTGTAAAAGATTAAATAACGCCAAAAATATCACTATTGTCTTCCTAGGTTTCGTTTTAATTATGTTAAAGATAACTTGAGTACTGCTCGGCGAGATGGTTCTTTGTTTCTTGATATTCTGTCCGAAACTTCTAATCCTGAAATTGACGGTAAGCGAGCTCTATATGGTTTCAACTCCAAATGACCGAGATTGTTTAAAAAAACGTCAACCTTGCGAATAAACTAATAAAACCTTTGCGAAGTACGAAATAGTTTTCGCAAAGATCTACGTGTTGGAATATGCCAGCATGTAGAGCTAAACCCCCGATGGAAGTTTTAGACTATTGCAACAGCATCTTATTTATCTCGGACGGAAATCTACATAGGAAACGTGATCGGTTCAAGTTATTTACCCTGGTTAATCTTAGACATGGCAGTCTACTGTAAGCATGATGTTACGTTGATCCTTTTTGGGCTTTCCCGACACCGCGTATATTTTCCTCAAGTCAGTCAGACGTACTTTAATTGAGCCCATTATTGAGGTTCAGTAAGCAACAGTAGCAGAAGTGATGTAGTCAACTTTTTCAGTTTCGACAACCAACGTATCCGGAAACGCTGCGCATGGCCAAAACAGTTGTCAGAGAAAATTTGCCACCACCTTCAGCAGCACTACAGATAAAATATTTACTCATGTACCCCAAATTACTCTATTTGGAATAATCTTATTGCACATTCATACGAAAAGGGGTGGAAGGTTTACATTGCCTTCAGCAGGTATAGGTAATAAAAGGATCTTCGAGAGTTTAAATCTATGATTTGCAATACATTTACAGTTTTATGTTTTATACGTCACTGTATTACTTGCAGATGAACAAGAGTGGTACCTATACAAACATATCGATTCAGAACAGCATGAACTCGCAAACGAGTACATTGAGAATGCCTCAGTAAGACCTGCCCTCTCGGTGAAATGTCGCGCGGCGAGGAGACCGGCCTACTTCATTTGGAATATCTTCCTGGTTACGGTAAAATTGCCTGCACAACAAAATTTAACAGTGGCAACAGTAGTTTAAGTAACGAACCTCATATATCCCTCGTCCAATCATGTTTCCTTTGTAAATGGTGGTAATATGGGGTTTTGTGGGTGGGGTATTAGGATAGGCAGTGGAATTTACTGTAATAACTACTATATTCATTTTCATTTTATTGTATTTAGAAGTTTTGTTGATTTATATCTGTAGCTTTCCCTAATCTGTATTATCTTTCAACGTATTACGGGAAAAGCCAATTATCAAAATGCAGATTTCTTGAAATTCCTGCAAAAATTGAAAAGATCTTAAGGGGGTCGTCTACTTCAACTTATCTGACGTCTAACTTACCCTTCGGGAATTAGATAGGTATAGTCCGCGGCGCGAAGCACCGCGCACCTTCAATTTGCACCATGAACACCTTACTCCCAGCGGCACGGGAAACAAATTCAATAACTATTTTCTACTTTACACTTACTTCTACAAATTTATTTCACTGCCTATCCGATTTCCCACCCCAAAACCCATATGACCAGCGTGTTCGTGGGAACAAATCCTCGGACTAGGGGTATAGGAGGTGCACTTCTTAAACTACTTTTGCCCAAAATGTGCTTTGAAATTGCCCGACTTCTATAGGTAACCCACAGCACGTTCATATTAAGAGCAGATATTCTACGTCAATGAAACCAGCACAACATGCTAAAGTGCATTTTGGACTCAAAACGATTGTTTACACAGGTTTCGGATAGTATACATCGCGTAGCATAATTTTAAGTTCTGTCAATCACTAAGCGATGCCGGCTTTTGTGATGGCCTCTTTTTGGTTACTTCAAGAAGCATTAATTTGCGATTCTCTTACATATTAATCTATATTTTATACAAAACATGCACAGAAATATGTGTTATTGTAAACATCTAGCAGCACGTTATATCTTTTTCCTACGTGAAAAAAAAAAACGTTTTTTTTCATTTTACCAATAATTTTGAAATTATATTCAGAATAACCAAATAACACGATTTATATATTTAATCTGAGGAATAACACACGGTTGTTGCGTCATTATAAATAACATTTTACAGTGGATATGAAGAGGCTTGTGTACTTTACTGGCAGCATTATAATACGGGGACAAATGAATCGATATTTCAATGTCTTAAAGTAACTAACGATTGCAAACTTTTAAAACAGAAACATACACTTAATCAACTGTAAGACGTTAAGCAGGTGTAATTCTTGACCAAATAAGTAGAAGAAAGTTTTATGTTTCGCCTTGAATTAATTTTTTTATTATTGGAATTAATGGAAAGGGCGAATCCATGGAAAACACTACTCATACACAGGAAGTTATTTTTACAGAGTTTGGGTATTCAGGCGTTCGTTAAGGGGACGCCATTAGCTAAAGTTACACAAGCATGTAAACCGGTGAAGCGAGCATAATGCACATTTCCATTTGTTTGCGGTGTTTTCTCTGTAATTCTATATTTTGACGGTGAATGATTTTCGTCCTATCTAAGGTCGTCAGAAAAATATTTTGTACCTTTCGTCTCCCTTAGGGTATATGACCTTAAAATAGTATAAATAGATGTATGGTGGAAGGCTAATGCTGGCTAGTTGCTGACGTACACGGATGCACGGCATGTAATTGCAGGACTTCAACCCTATATAAATTGATGATCTTTAAAGTTTTCTGTTCATGTCTGACACTTGCGTCCAAGCACTTCTGACGATAGCACAGGGATTATTCTGGTTTGCTTTTTAATTATCGTTTTAAATGTATATCCCAGCAGTATGATTGTGTAAAACCTGACTCTCTTTCCTCTGATAAGCCCATGAAATTAATACACTCGAAAATTGCTGGGTTTATTTGAACTGCCGTTTCCTAAGGAACCAAAACGTACTATTGCCACAGCTAACAACAAGGCACGATCACTTGCGAGCATATACACGCAAATGTAAAGTCTAATCGCTAAAAATAAGGGTTAGCTGCTGGTAATTTTCTAGCGCTTTACCTGTTATAATGTCGCAAACTTTTCAGTCGAAGAGATTAAATGGGAAACAAGGTGTATAGCCGCTGTTTGCGATCTTTAGTATGGAGGAAGAATGGACAATATCATTGCGTGTGTTTCCTAAGGAGTATCTTTTCATGCTTAATCCGCTCGGCAGCATGTATTTTATTTCTTTGTTATGCACCAGAAAAAGGAATATCAGCAAACAGTATTAAGCTTTCATTTTCTTTCTCACGAAGCTTCAAGGTAAAAGGCCTTGGTGGCAAAAACGCTAGATCTTGGGTTTAGTTTAGGGATTCCATTATTCTGCACTCAACAACTGCCGATACCATAGGTTTTTAACCTTGAAATTTCCCAAAAATGACTGCGCGCAATGATGTTTGCTATAAACGGAATAAATACTGTACTCAAACCTTCCGCGAAAGTATTGGAACAAATAAAAGGGTTAAAATAAATTACTTTTTTCTGCATGGCGTAACTAAAGATGACTGAAAGCGTAGTTTGAATGTGTCAAGGTATTTTCACGGTGTTTGTTTGTAATTTAGGCCGAAATATTGATCAAAGCTAAATCTACGCACATTCTAATGTTCGGTCCTCAAACATGCTTATCGGATCTATCGTAATAAGAAGGATATAGATACCATACTTGACAGTTTTCATGGGGTTTCAAACAGGCATTATGTAGCACTGGACACAGGGTGTGAGCGATTGGCCATACCTCAACTATTTTGACCGTTATAATCGATAACCAGTAATCAATTAACACTGGTTCAGTTACCACCTCCGGAGTGTTCACAGATGACTCCCACAGACGTCCCACATCTCACTTGCCCTGGGCTAGGTACGATCTAAAATATTTACGGACTTCGTCCTACGTAGTCCCAGATGTACAAATTTATACTAATTTTAAAGGTCAAGTACACCAAACATGCAGCTGGTGAGGCAGCGAACTAAGTTTCGTGTCTTACTTAGTGCGACAAAAATGTAGAAGCTAGTTCACTATCCCTTTTATATACTTTTTCGAATTTTTCTATAAGATCTCCTATTTAGTAAGACTGGGCATTTTTTCGTTCCTTTTTCCCAAGTGAAAGTTAGCGTAGGCTGAGCTTCGTTCACATTAACAGGAGGACGCGCTCGCAAAATTCTAAGTTTACGGTGTGGAACGGCACGGCTATTGATTTGCTTAGACCAATTGGCTCGCACTTTAACCCTGATCCATTATTAAAACTTGTCGGCTTTTATGAGCAGGAGCAATTTTGTAAAATATTTAAACAAGAGAGACTTGGTTGTCAATTTCACATGCCATCCGCAGTCGGTAGTACTTGAATAAAATAGAATAGGATAAATATTTTATTTCCTTAACGTTTTAAAAACACTGCGGTATAAATCGTTGTAAATTAGCTAAACAGGGGTTATCCTGATATAAAACATCAGCTTTCATTAACTGCAGACTATTGGCGGAAGAAAATGATACAATTTTTGTCGTCCAGATTTACGTGAAATCATTACTCTCCCGTTCTTTTTACCCATTTCTCTATGTTTGGTCCGTGCAGTTCCTCATCTGCTCGCTCTCGCTAGTCACATTTGCCGTGGACCGGTCCCAACCACAAAGCCGACTTCAGTTGACCTTCACACTTGTTCTGACGCTTGTTGCGTTCAAATTTGTGGTCAATCAGTGCCTGCCGAAAATTTCTTACTTAACCTACCTGGCGAGTTCTTTTAATGTTTTTGTTTGTTTCTGGTGCATGTTATTTTTAGCAAATGCATTAGGTGATAAAAATAACCTGTCATGCTTGCAACTGCATCCCAAATCAATACTGGCAGGTAATTGAATTTGCATTTCCATGTCTTATTTAACGCGTTCTGCACTCAGGGTAATGCTAGCGTATCCCTCAACATGTCTGAAGACGTAATTCACCGTGCATTTTAGGTAAAAAGGAATATTCGACTTCTGATCTCCTTAAAGTATAATAATGTGCAAATTGTTGTGCGCTTTTGGAGCAAAGTAAGTTTGCACTAAATTGTATACTCGAAAAAAAGGAATCTCTAGGTCTCAAACGAATTTTCACTTCCTAACATTTTTAACCCAAAGTGCATCGGCAATTGCGGTATTACGACACGACACGCGGTATGCTATCCGTGCAAGGAAGGTCACAGCCCTACCCCGGGTATTAAAAATAATTCTTATAGGGCTTTTAGCATTTTGCAATTAATTTGAACCAAGTGGTATATTTCCTAAACGCAATTAATAAATGGTCCGGTGCGATGCTATACGATCATTGTTCAAATATTCTATAAGAAAAATGGTTCTCTTGGCAGTAGGCTATTCTTACTTTGAGTATAAACTTTGTGGACGTAAAAGAAGATAAAAAGAATACGTTTTAACATGTTTTTTTCTATAAAATATACTTAAATATACAATGTTATCGAAAAAGGCTAAAAAATTATAGGCTTACAAAAAACTTCTTTGTAGTAGGTGTACATGCAGCAAGCGCACGAAAGGAAGCTGATTCAATGGTCGGTAGGACGTTGCGATTTGACTGCTTTATGATTGATTTGCATAGTGATTAATGTTCACACCTCACTTTAGTGAAAAACCTACAGCACCATTTCGCAATAACTGTATGTAACTGAAGGACCCGGAAGAAAACAAACATTTTATCCATCCTGAATTAATCACCATATGCCGTTGAACTATATCAAAAGGAATTTGCTAATGCACTAAGGATGCAATGATCTTCAAAACCATCATTACAATCCAAATTTCCATTGCGGAAATATCTGTCGCCGTACGTTACCACTTTGCTGTTATAAAAGGTGCTTGAGTACTAGTTCTTTTGTGCGTGAAAAGAAATACTGTTTTTCCGTACATTTCGTTTTATTAGAATTGAACGCATACCACAGACACATAAAATGCCAAAAAAGACAATTGAAATTTCAGTGGAGCAACCATTTCATTAACAAAATGGGAAGCAATTTTGCATCGTTAAAAGCAGGAATAACTACTGTTAAGCAATAACACCACATGCTTATGGCAGCTTTTTTCTGTTACAAAAGGATGACAAGTTGTTTTTCCTAACCTGGAAGCGTACAATATTTTTGGATGCTCATAAGCAGACAATTGTCTCAGAGCTTCAGCTGAGTCATTCAGAAATACACTTATTTGTAATTCATAGACCATTTGCAGTGAAAGTGGTCAATTATAAATAAGCTGCCTGAGCCGAATTGCATGATACAGGGAATCTTAATACATTGTTTTAAAAACAGTTTGCGTCTTGCTAGAGTCTATGGACCATTGTAAATATTTTCGACATACCGATTAAAAATCAAAACAAATGGACTTTGTCGTTTCCAGTGGCAGGTATTTTAGGGAGGACCATGTCCCTGTTATAGTTTAAATAAGGCCTTTTGGTAGTTCTTTAGAACAACCGCTAGTTCCACATACACTACTGAACTTCCGCACATTTTCCAGTTCGCTAATTTCTAAATCATGATCACTAGAGGTAGGATCTCAGGCAAAATTACAAACGATCGCGTCTGCCTCTTCTCAGTCCCCTGCACCCAGTATTTTCTCTTTTGCAGGCAAAAAATAAACTATGTTAGGGATAAACTTGATCAATGAACGGGTTACTTACCTAAAATGCCAAGAGGAGAGACTACTGTTTTTTGCGTTTATTGTCGATTACTGGATGAATTAACGCCAAATTATTATAAATCCCACTATTAAACATGGTTTGGTTAAGTGGTTCCTATTGTGCTCGTGGCCTGGCTTCAACAAACTTAACGAATTTTACTTTATTTCTGTAATCTATAAGTGAGGTTGTCTTCAAAATTACTTACCAGTTTTAGAAATTCGTAGCCCTTTAAACTGTTTGCAGCCGACACAAAAGAGAAATTATTGACATTTGTCATAGTTACGCACTTTTTCCATTATTTATTTTTAATTGCTTTTTAGAGTTATTCTAGATGAAAAACCGCGATTACTATCATTCATTTAAGCGGAAGCCCTCGATATCCGCAGTAGTTAATTTGAACTTACACAGTCCTTTTTGGTTTATGTCCAAAATAGCGTTGCCACAGGCAAATAAAATTTTTTGTTTTCAGACGGAACCATAAATAACCTAAAAATATTTCCAGACTGGACATCTATGAGTCATCCATTGACTCGTCCATGAAAACAGCATTAGCTCTAAACTATGCTGACATCTTAATGGATTAAGGAGGAGCATCAATCACTTATCCACTGTGAAGTTTTCTGGTGATCATACTCTGATGAAAGACTTGCGAAAATTTACTGCTGTGCAGACATTATTGAAGCTTTTGTACCATAACACAAGCACTAATGTATTTTTGTTTTACACTATATTTTTGCTTAAGCTGGTGATATCTGATAACATGTTATACAACTGCTCACGGACACGCAAAACAGGTTGAATAAGCACTATCTCGTACAAACTGCTTCTCAAATAAATACTTTGGTATTTTAGAAAAGCCAAACAAAGGTTTTTTTCATTTCTAAAAGCTGAATGAGAACTACAACCATATTTCACATGATGAAATAAATATGTCTTTTGTCCTGGGCGGTGCCTTTTCTTTGCCAGAAGGGATTTTCTAGTTAACGTGTTGTGATTTAAAATATTTCTTGACAATATATTTATTTGCATGGTAACACAATTGGACAATGCCGGACTAAGGAAGTAGGAAAATAGCGTGCTCAGGTGTTATGCTTTAAAAATCCCCCTGCGATTTTATCGAACCCGTAAAGTGCATAAGCGTTCGACGCGTGTTTGAAAGCACTGTCACAATTGACGCGTATTTCCCACAGCTAATTGCCAAATTAGACAGTTATTCCATTACGTAAATTGCTCTGCATTAAGTGCAGCAACTCATCACTCACTCTTAGAAGTCAACGCCTGCTCTTCCGTAATCCTCCCTCTGGTCACACTCTAAGTGACAGTTTAAAAAAAATGAAAAATATTTCGCCTCGACAAAGGTGTTCACCTCGAATGCTGATTAGGTCCATTAGGTCCATGCTGCGGTTGATTTTCCACGCCCTTCTGCGGACGTGTTATTCTGAACGAATTCACCGTTTTCGTGGCTATCTGCTGACTAAGTCTACAGTCAATCTGGCCCGAAGGGACACTCCATGTGTATCAATTGGCGCTCTACTTGCAGTAAGTGCAATTAAGGAGTTAGAAGGTTAAGAATCAACCACTAACAGTTCTTTTGGAATAGAAGTTTGTGAAACTTCCAGACCACGAGTCCTTTGAAGAGTCCTTTCACACTTATTTGTATCGTTCTTCTGAAACAATGTTAACAAATGTATGATTAAGGGGCGCTCACCGATCAAAGAGCAGCACATGCTCGTCCCGTTGTGCCTAAGCCCTCGTGGGCGATAGCACAGTGACTAGATGTATATACCGATGATGGAACGCTGACTAAGACAAAGGAGACTGTAATGGCCGTTTCCGACTTATTAGCCGCCATAAGTCCCAAGGCACAATGGAACGAGTAGCCCTCGCACCTTGATCGGTGGGCTCCTAAAAATCGTAGCTTATCTCCCCGATCCCTAGCGATTTGATAACTAGTTCGTGGCTAAGTGGTAGAGTTCTCAATTCATTGACCACAGATTTCGGGTTTGAATTCTAGGTGATCTACATTTGGGATGTGGTATGCTTGGATGATGACGGAAAATTAGCCAGAAGTGGTTGTTACCGTCTGTCTTGGCTTTGTCGATATTATATCTTACGCTCACAAATATATTGCTTATCGTAATGAAGAACAAATGTAGCCTTCCAAAATAGATCTCTTTGGACAATTCCAGATCATTTGTTTCCCTAAACGAAATTTGAGATGAATCAGAGTGCTGTAAGAACCAAGATTTAACAGCGTGGTCTACTCATATAAACTTCGACTCAAATGTTGGCTTTGTTTGAACATTTACCTAAACAGTGGTTGCCATTCAGGATGTGTATGACGATGGTCACTTTTTATATTTGATCGCTGATTGGCATATCGTTACGCTAATCGTTAGTCTCCGAGTGTCCTTCAAGCTTCAACTAATAAAAAGTGAGGGCGTTTGCCCTTTATTTTTCAACTCATCAAGATACCTCGCCGCTTTCCGTTGTATAAACACCTTTAATAATATCAAGACGGAATTGTAATAACATTCTTCAGGTGCATGATAAAATCTGATAGATTTTGCACCGGTAGTTAGGCAGCTGTGCAAGACATTGGAATAAGCACCCCAGCGCCCGTCAATGAATGCGCAAAATTCTGCACAGAGTACCTACTACCTTGTTCCAACCCCAAACTCGAAGTGAATTTAACCCGTTAACATGCACTCAATTGCCCAAACACAACGTTAAGATTCACGTTGTCTGCTAGGAAATTTATAGAAGGCCCAGGAAATAAATGAGTCCCTCAATTTTATCTCTTGTGGGGTGGTTGTATTAGGATATAGATTTCACAGTGGTTCCCAAGCCCTCGTACCTATTTAGTGCATTTGTAAAACAGCCGTTTGTTATCCATTTTTCGGCAAAACTGTCTCATGGGGCCCCCTTAATATTGAGTTCCCCACCCGAATGTCTAACGTATTTTGTGCTCAAACATTTACTTATTGGTAAGTAAGTGTAACTGAATATTAAATTGTGGTGGAAGTGATCAAAAATATTAAATTAAAGAAAATTATAT
>UYRU01042610.1:0-10292 GCA_900617775.1 Dibothriocephalus latus | reverse complement strand
GATTTTCCTACGATTTTCAAATGTAAACTTTAAGCTGTTTTTGCTTTCACTTTTCTCAACGTCTGAAGACGAAGTGGGGTTTCCAGCTTCGAACATTCACGAAATAAAATTATACTTCCCGAAGAACGTATTTAACCTCAAACTATATTACTTGGGATGCCCACATTTCAGCACAAGCGCATCCCTTTTGACCGCAATGTTTTGCTGCGAGCTAGACGGTAGGAAAATTTTGCCATTCGCGAAAGTTAAACGTGAGAACATTTGACATTTCTGCAGACGTGCCGAGACCGGATGACGTTGCCATAATCCGTTCGCGTGAAACCCTGTTAAAAGATCTGCGCTAGGATATGCAATTGCAAAACGGTATGACAAAACCATGTTTTGTGTCTTTATATCCGATTTCCATGCCCGGTTTCGGAAATTTATATCTTATAGAGATCAACACATGCAATTCTGCAGAGACCAACTGCCTGTGGATTTATTCGAATTCCTGGGCGCCACAATCGTCAATACCTCTGCACTCGAACAACAAAAGAAGAGGAGCATTTTGGACAAAAATGGTCTTCCGTCTCCCAGACATCCAGCAAAAACCATAAAGCCTCAAAAAGAGTCGTAAACCTGTCATCGAGAACCCTTACAACATCATCATGGTCCTCCCCGCAGACAAAGGAGGTGCAACTGATATTTTGAATAAAAGTAACTACAACAACAAGATGCTATGGTTTTTAGAGGATACATCAACCTATAGCAGTGGTGATTAGATATAGCGATGGGACACTAGGGAGGCTTAGTTGCCTCCTTCGTTTATACAGCTTAAATGTTTGCTAGATACACAGCTCCTCTCAAAATCAACCACTATGCCGCTAACATAGCTATTAGTATTACTACAACAATGCACACTTACCTTCAGTAGTTGTCGGCTGCGTTGTTTCTGTCTGCTCTATCGTCGTGCCTAAATGTTAAGACAGAGCAGAGGCGAAATAAACAATTCTGCTTTCACAGAAACATCAAGGCAGACACGTCCGGCCATGTCAACTTTGATCAAATGCTCTTAGTTGATCTGCGAGTCCACAGACCAATCAAAAGATACTACTATTGCCTATGCGTGGAGCTGGAGATGGTTTGTCTAACAGACTGCAAAGCTAGTAGTTAATAATCTGAGCAAGCAAGTGGTACGAGGTAGTAGGAGGAGGATTAGGAGCAGGAGGATAAATCGAAAATTGAGGTCCATATGCCGCTAAAGCGAAAGGGAACCCAGTTGGAGGACCCTCCACATACGTACTAATCCTCTTTTTTTCGCCTTGGGCCCATCCTGGCCTGATGAGTTGGGCAAGGCAATATAGGCTGATGCGCCCATCCCTACGGTGCCCAAGAGGCGTCTTACCAATAAACCTTATTATTATATTGGTGGTGACGGCTGGAGGGGAAGCCTGTGGAGAGCCAATCACCCTCTTGCCTACAATGATATCAGCCATGCTGCAATCGGCAGAGATTTATAGAGGGGTGATCAGAAGGCCAACATGCACAATAACCGCTAACTTACACATTTTAAGAAGGCTGCATTTTTCTACAATCTCCCAATTTTTGGGAGGCCTACCGGTGTTCAAGTAGGGATTGCTCGATAATATTGAAATGTAGAGGAGTCCTTGAGAGGCCATTATATGCAATACCCACTTAGGTCAGTATATGAAGTAAAATTACAATTCAAATTAACCACTGAAATAACCGCTTACGCGCGAACTTTAGGTAGGTTGAATTTTTACAATCTTCCAACTTTTCCACTTGTTCGCCGTTATTATATGTGGCTTTGGTGGTACAGTATATAAAAATGTACATCAGTGCCCTCGCCCGAGGTCAGTGCGCATTCACCCAACATTCCCGCGTTAAGTTTCTTTAAATTTACGTGACAATTGCTCACTAATATATTTCCCGATAACCCACATCCCCATTCTATCCCCTAAACCCAGCTCCCCATATTGGAGTGGAACGTGGTTTGCGCGCACTTTGGGGACCACATTGTAGATCCTTACTGTACAATATTGCACATGTCTGCTTACCCATGTTACTACCTAGTTAACTACCGAAGCTTCGGTAGTTGCTGGCTGCGCTGTCTCGCTCTGCACTATCGTCGTGCGTAAATGATAATAAAGGGGAAGAAGTGAAGTTAGATCTTCTGTTTCCACACCAACACCAGCCGTCGAGGATGCGAACTCTTACCTTCCCTTTCCGCCGCTGCTGCTGGGAAATGTTCCGTTTTCAAAACGATGTTGACAAATGCAAAATACACAAAAGAGAATCCCCTTATTGTGTATCCATTCAACACGGTCCACGTTCTGTTGATGCACTGGCATAATCCTGTAGCCTCCATTTATAAATATTTCCGCAACTAACCAGGTCTGATCGCAAGGCTTTCCACGTACTTTACGAGGAGCAGCTGGTCTAGGCGTAACTGCAGCGTTAAGCGCGTACTTTGAAATTGGTTTAAGATTGCAAACTCTTTGTGGTTATGTGATGTTTGGTCTTTTCATTACTGTAGAAACCACTCCCAGTTGAAACAAAGTGACGAGGAAACAGCAAAATATCAGACCTTTGAAAATAGATACACTGAGTGAGACGAATCCTTCGTTTTTAACAATGTTCTGAAAAGCGGATTATACCTCGCGATAAACACATAAATGAGCGTTCACTTGCTAGAAGTATCAACATCACTGACTCCGTCTCTGATTGCAACAGTAGAAGGAGTCGTCACGCCAAATGGCTTAGTCGTTTTACATTAAAAAGTATGAATGGTGTCATTCATTGAAGAAGGAAACCCTTATGTACGTATATATGTCGTTATCTGTCTTAGAAGGATCGGCTAACAGCATACTTTTGAATACATGCACGCTCATACAGGTTCATTTTAGCATGCGTACGGCCAAAGTGTGTACAATGTATCCCTACAGGATGGTAAAAAAATATCTGACGTCGGCTGGATTCGGACCACCGGCCTCATCCCAAGTAGTCGTTCGCTTTGCCGACTTTATCATCAGTCCCACCCCGTAGACCAAGTTGCTGATATATACTCTCGATGGCGAAAACAGGCAAACTTACGTAAGTCGCGTGCAACTTCCTTTGGGAAAGAACTGTCAGAAATTAAGCAAGCACTTTCAAAATTTTTGGAAAATTAAGGGCACCTATCATGCGACCATGGTCATTCGCCCGTCTACGCCTTCGAGCGAACACCACCAATCCAACTAAGTGTGTACACCACGGTTCATTTCTTCATTCACACCAGGCACCCTATTACATAGCCTGTGGCCTGCTGTTGGCGATGGGGAAGAACGTGAGGTGGACCCTCCGCGCACATTTTGTTTCTCTTCGTAAACAATTTGCTGCGCATAGAGCTATCAGGGTAAGCTAAAAGCAATGGCTTGGTGGTCTGCCAGATCAGGCGATCAGTCGCTTCGCGCAGTCTGTCCAGTGCTCTTAGTACGCATGCTGACTGTTGGTCGCCCCAGACGCCCCTCCCCATCCTACGTTACATTCTTTCAACTTTTGTTTTGATATATTGTTCAAGTGTGGGAGTAGTCAGATAGAGCGGTAGATCCAGTGAGTCTCCTTACAATGTTATCAAGCCGTAGTGACCGCGTTAATTCAGTATGCTGAGCCTCGTATAGACATCGTATAGAGTGATCGAGGCCCTGACAAACGCCTTTGTTTTGTCAGGGGCATAAGGCGTTAAGAGGGAAGCCTCCCATTTCTCCGTCAGTGCATATGAAGCACAACAAAAAATGCTACCAGTTGCGGAGTATGCCGGTGTCTCAGGAACGTTGGTTATATCATGATACACACTTACGGAAGAAAGTTGTGGTGTCTCTGATAATTACTGTGTACAGGCAAATTCGAGGTGACATCATATCGGACATACTGGATCTTGAGGAATTGGGAGTGTGCTCTGCAGTTTGGTGACTTCTTCGCATTCGACACATCAACCAACCGCCGTGCGAATTTCCTCAAACTACGTGGAACGTTAGCGCATTAAGATACCTGCAGGCATTCGTTTTCACAGCCAGTCATCGGCACCTGGAACGGGCTGCCGGAGGAGGTCGTAATTTCGAACACGACAGATGCATTCATAGGCATCTTGAATGCATATTTACTCAGAAGATACCGTTCAAACGCACTGGGAAGCATTGCTAATACACACGAATGCTTTCGTCACACATACATATAACAAATTGTGTATGTTAATACGCTACTCACTATTTTATAGTTACATATTTCGTGTGGAGTATTCTATGTAAACTCTTTTCAAAAGGGTCTTCAAATGCATTGCCTTCTACCCGAAATATTCTGAACTGTACTTAACTGTAACTCGAGGCCAAACCAGAAGAGACACAAACCAGAAGCCTTGGAAGGAACTCCAAAATCGACAGGATTTGATTCAAAATGATTGTAGGCTCAGATTAGTGTGGCAACACCAGGTACAAAAGTACATTGCCCAAAACCGCAGTCAATCGCAGCGAAACGCACGCACGTACACAAGCAGAAGGTGGCGCAGAAGTAGTCTGCTGCAAGCCAACGAGACCTTACCAATTTATAGAAGGACAAAAATGTGCGCATGTCATGTTAACACAAAATGAAGCAGTTAATCCACGATGAGTTTTCTGGTGAAAATAATTTTGGATTGAGCAAAAGAGAACTTTGTAAATTAGAAGCAGGTCTCAGCAGTACAATGTCGCTAGGATATTTGACGGTTTGTACTTTTAGATTGCTGTAGATACTTTTTCTTGGGGTGAGCAAAATGGGAAGACTTAAAAGCAAAGTTCAATCAGTTAAAAAAAATTAGGTAGGACCACAGCTGCAGGTGTAGCCGTTTTAACAGGCACTGCAAACACCTTTATAGAAGGTAGCCTACAGAGCGTGGTAGGAGGTGCTATCCTCTGCATAATTTATTTAAGGGCAGTTATTATTGTAGAGGTCATAGTAGACGTCCATGTGCATATTTGAGGGATCAGAGAAGAACAGGAAACATAAACTTCTAATACGGGCCAGATAAAATATCATATGAAGCCACTTTTAGCGGGTGCAGCAACTGGCTGGTTTCAGAGGGCTGTAGGAAAGGATCGGCCCACTGAATAGTGCCGGCATTCCACAGCCATAATTTAAAATCATCCGAAACGGCGCAGGAGCAATATAAGGTGTCTATGCATGCATTTTGCCGATAATTTAAACAAAATATATAACAATTATTTAAATAATCTACCATTTATAGCAAATTGACTGGTCTATATAAATATTTTTGTTAAAATGATTGTGGTTCGATATTCACTGTTGTCCTACCCCTTAACGTGCACAGGTCGCATCGTTTAATTCTGACATACGAAATTAAACCTCGATGTAATGTATTTTACAAGTGTATGTCTGTTAAGGTGATTACTGTTTATTTTCAAGTTACTTGAGCAGTATTTGGCTATATTCCTTTTGTATAGCAGAGTGGGTGTTTTTAGGTAATGAATAAGCTCTCGCATATTGTTGGCACCAGAGGCAATGCTGCGAAAGTATCATGGCATAAAGCGCAGCACCGTGTATACACCGTGAAGGCATATCCTAATTCATACTATATTTCAAACGGAAACATTTGAAATATCAACAGATCCTTGCAGACAACATCGCAATGTCGAAGCTGTATGCTTCGACAGCTTATACAGCACCTAATTTTACATCTTTTTCTATGAACTCATTAGGTCTACATTTAGCTATACATCTTTTCGTGTTAACGAAAGACGAATCGTGGTCGACGTATCGTCACTAATTTTGTGGAAGTGTCGATTCGGCTCTAAGTGGGACATAGGAGACCACAGCTCAATAACCTGCTTGAAATCCAAATCCGTTTTAGCTAAAAATTACTGAAACCTCGGACGTTTAGTTAAGCTGCCTAAAATTTGACACCACACGAATACTAGATGCAGCGATTTAAATTCACTATCTCTCATCATTTTTTTGAATGACTTACTTTGTGACAGCTGGGACCTTATCCGCATCTGGTACGATTGTGTATTTTTTTATATTGAATATATTTGTAGTTAGTCTTCGGCTCTCAGCCGAACATTTAAAATAGGTATATAATACAAAAATACCCCCGAAAGCCTTTTGAATGTAAACATATCATTGTAGACAAAATTGCTCGTTGGTGTCTGTATGTTCCGGCAAGTTATACAACTGGTGTCTTTAATGCTCGAGAAAAGGCGAGGTCCTGCTAATTCAATAAAAGTGGATTATGCAGAAGACTAGTTTGGCAAGCAAAATGGTACTTTCGATAAATTCTCCTTACGCCAATTCATTTTTATAAGAAGTGCAAAACTTAAATAAGTGCTCGACAATGTTCGTCTTTTCTTACAACCTAGAACATAATTTACTAAAAAAGCACACAAGCTCGAACAACTAGATTTCTGAATTATCTGACAGAAATGATCGCAACACTGAAAGACTATAGAGAGGTCTCTGGGATCAATCGCGGCCAATGTACCACAAATTATTTCCAAAAGGTGCGACTTTTCCACTCATTTAGATGCGGGAATCGCAGCTCATTTACGTGTTTGAATTGAAAAATATTTTTTTGGTAAATTACATAAAAATCGGACTTTAAACTTTGTTGCCTTGCCTCTAGATATCAAGCGAAGGGATAAAACGAAATAATGAAGATATATTTGTATTTAACCTAATTTTGCACACAGCACGCATCAGGAAATGGACCTGCTTTACCTATCAATCATTTTTCGATAAACTACGGAAAAAACAATCATTCAATTTTGCTGACTATGTTATAGATATCATATGAAAACTGGATGCAGATAACCACATTTACTCACAGAAACTACGATTGATGAATGACCTACCTTTATCATCTGGACCATTATCCGCAGGTGCTCCAATTTCAGGCTCTGAATATGAACGTTAATATGAACTAATCCAAATGCTTTCAGGCAGCAGGAAATTTGAACGCGTTTTGAATGTTACTGCATTCTCATAAAAAGCATTGCACTAAGGAAATTATATAATTCGAGAGCTTCCATGACATTGAATGCTTATGCGCAAATGTTGCTATTTATCTCTTCATCTTAATGAAATACCAAAGGAGGTCAACGTAGCCTCCATATAGTCATAAACATGTCATTTTGCCTCAGCGTCGCATTACCGACTTTGGCCAGGCTGACGCCCTTCCACGCCTTATCGGCAATCATCAGCAATCAAAGGGAGATACCATGATTGCGGCTCTGTCGAGTGAGGACAATACGTGCCGTCACATTTCGGACACAAGATGAGACATTTCTGTAAATACTCCAAATATGCAACGTGCTACCGAACAGGATGCCGTTCTCGACCAAACTATCACCTATGTACAAACGAGTTGGCCAGCCACTGTACTCACTGGCAATCTTCAGTAGTTCCTTCTGCGTCAAGCATAACTGCCTGTGTTCGCTTCCTGTCCTGGTTTCCCTTTTACTACGACCTGTTGTGTTACGGATGTGGCAGGCTGTTCATCGTGGTACCAGACGAATAAAGTGTATTGCCCGCATCTTTGCTTGCAGGTTGGGTATTGACAGCGACATTTACGACCCTGTTATGCTCTGTTCCCGCCCCTAGTAGCAAGTGCAGATCAAATGGACAAAATTTGGTATACATCCGGCTTATGCGTCCGGATTCTGCCAGTAGGATTCAATGATGTAAGCCGCTGGGATTGGGTACTATGCCCCTTTAGCACAGGAGGCTGCTATTTTTACCTTTCTCCTTCGCTTACGAACGTAATATGAATCCTCCTGGCACAAGCCAATGGTTCGTCTGTCTTTTTGCGCCAACCGGTCCAGTGAGACCATCAAGATTTCTCAATAGTTTTACCGTTGGTGAACTCAAGAGCGACGAAAAATTACGATTCTGCCAGCAGACAAGTGACGGAATTCCAGAATATTGGGCAATTCCGGCCGTTATGAGTCCACTTGATACATTTCTCCCCTAGTGGCAACTCCAAGCTGACTACATCATAAAAGCCTAGTAGAAATATCCAGACACCTAAGCAGGATTTTTAACGGATTTTATCTACCTTGCTACTAAAAGGTGGTCAATAAGTTGCGAAAACGACTGCTCGTTAACCACAAGTACCTTTACCAACACAGGATAGGTGTTGGTCACGTGCGCATATCGTTTTAGCTGGCTAATTTTATGGAGTCTCTTACTTTGTCGTGGTCAGAGCCTACTCAAAGTGACCCGAGTTAGCAACGCTCAATCTGGCAACCATCTCGATCGCTTTCTTCATCCTACGGTGCCTCTTCAGCCAACATGGCCTACCGGGTGATCTGATGTCGGAAAACGTCTCTGAGTTAAGCTCATCGATGATTAAACATTCCTGTCATTAACAACACATTCAGTATCTACGTTACCCTTTTTGTCATCTCCAATATAAAAAGCAGAGGGAGCGTTTCACTGAAAAATGTTCGCAAGAGCATTTGAAACCTCGTGGCGAGAGGAATACGGACAATATACATAAAGTGCTTCTGGCTACATAAAGGGCCACGTCTAACTCGGCATCTCCTAGTGGTGCCTCGTCTGCCAACGCCTTGATGGATCGGAAACTTCGAACGAAGGTCCAGGCTCTGTTGCCCACTAATCTGCGGCTCTCGCACACATTTCAACTGCATATCGCGGTGATTTTTTCGTCGCAAAACCCCTTTACGTTTGCGATATTCCGAAAGAATTCCAAGACTGGATTCAAGCAATTATGACAGCGCATAGAAGCAGCATGCATTTTGACGCCTCTATCGGTAATGACACCTGGGTTCGTCAAAACCAACATCGTTGGGTGCAATTACATAACTGGACGCAAATCAGGAGCCTTACTACCTACCTATAACCTGCTCGACGCATGTGTCAATCATTCCATTCCCAAACCGAATGCTGCACCCCCCTTTGATGTACCGTTTCGGCAACCAGTTCCTGTGCACGCACCTGTAGTCCGAGAACGGCCCCCAGAACGCCGGAAAAACCGTGATCGCCGTTTAACGCAGCGCATACAAGCTACTCGACACTACAAGCGGTACTTACTGAGATTACATTTGGTAAAGGACTTACTCGAATCCTTTGGGAGTTCCTCTGTCGCCGGTGGTGCAAGTGGAGTTTCTAATAATGAAGGGATATTTGAAATCATCTCATCTAGTTGACATCTGGAATGCACATTCTCCGCCATTAGGAAAATGGACTGAATTACTTCACATTGTATGTACATAAAATGGCTTTTTGGAATTTCGGATTAAAAATCCTGCTTTCAAGGTTTAGCATAAAGGTCACTGGCGGGAATCTAGCGCTACGAATATAATGTATGTGGAACAAGATTGTTTTACTGAAGCCACTCCCTTCTATGTTCAAATAGCGTGAAACCATGTAGTTGAGTGATTCATTCTTTATTTATTGACAGTTGCCTAAAAAGGTAAATCAATCGTCTGCAATTTCGTTATGGTGCCACTTTTCTTCTTATGTGGATACAGGACACAGCAGCTAAGTTGTCAGCTTTACCTCCCAATCATTTTTCGATAAATTACCGAAAACTCACGCTTTCAGTTTTCAATATCATGGGAAAACTGGATGCAGATAATAACAATTAGTTACTGACATTATGGTTGGCGAATGACTCACCTTTATCCTCTGGCACTTTATCCACAGGTGGTGACATATCAGATTCTGAATATGAAGATATATTTGAATTAATCCAAATTGTCGCAGGCGTCAGGGAAATTGCAGGATACCTTCGCCATACTAAGATTTCCTTCAATGCGTTTTGAATGTTAGCGCATTCTCATTAAAAGCATAGCACTAAGGAGATTATAAATCTCGAGAACTTACACACAACCGATCGGCTAATCTGATGGCTTAAGACGCTGATGCGCAAATTTTGCTATATATCTCTTCATCTTAATAAAATACCAAAGGAGGTCAATGCGTGCTCTATATAAAGATGTCATTTTGCCTCAACGTTGCATAACCGTCTTTGTCCAGGCTGATGCCCTTTCGCGCCTGATTTGCAATCATCGGCAATCAAAGGGAGATACGATATTTGCTGCTCTTTCGAGTGACGACAATACGTGCCGTCATATTTCGTACACCAAATGATCATTTCTGTAAATACTGCTGACATTCGACGTGCTACCAAACACGGTGCCATTATTGGCCAAGATAACACCTATGTACAAACCAGTTGGCCAGCCAATTATAACTTACGTGAAACATGGGATACTGGTCTCAGAAAAAACGGAACGGTT